>CAUHTR010001066.1:0-66762 GCA_959609185.1 Schmidtea polychroa | reverse complement strand
ATTTTTAAAAAAATTTTTAATCATTTCTATTCCAATATTTATTCTAAATAAGAAATATATTGAAAAAAATTGAAATTTTCGAAATTTATAAAAAATATTTCGTTGTTAAAAATAGAATTTTAAATAAATCTAATGCCAAAAAATTATAAAATTATAATTATAATTCAAATTTAATTAATTAATTAATTTTCAATTAAATTAATTCAAATTATAAATTTTACAAACAAATGATATTTTTTAAAAATATTATTTAGCCTAACATGACTTCTGAGTGTGGGAGAATTTATTTCACTATAGATTACGACTTATATCAGTTAGAGTATGTGAGAAAAATTGATTACATTATTTTCAAGGGGCTCCCTTTATTTTAGAGCTATGTTGTACCTATTCCATATCGGGGTTCAGTAGTAGCAGACACATGAAATGAAAAACATTGATTATCACTATTAGTAATTCATTACAATAAATGGATGAATATGCTATAAGTAATAATTTGTAAGTATAATTTGTATAAGTATAATTTGACTGAAACTTTGCGACTACGAAGCAAAAAATTGATCGGTTTTAACCGATTCTGTTACATCCACAAAAGCTCAGTGTAACATATTTGCAACATGACCATTTAGGGACAGTGTCAAAAAATAATATAATATAATAAAATCAAACCCACTTATCAATAATGCAGTTCTAAGTTAGATAGACGAAAACTTAAAAACAGATAAATACACTAAACTACATTTTATGTAGAATATAATTTGCCTTACAAATAGATGGATAAATTCTCTGTATGTTCGTTTTATACCGAAAGCTTTGTCCAAATCTTTTGCATCACATTCAGAAGATGAACCATCAACATGATTGTTTTTGAATTGAGTAATATAAGACACTCAGATAATACTGGATCACTAGGTTTATTCTCAAGCTAACGGATCACATTATTTAGATCGCTCTTACTTCCACTAAGCCTCTGTAAAAATTTTATGTATTTCCATCTAAATCCACATTTTTTTGATCAGTAACATAGAAGAAACTCGTCAACAATCATTTGTGCTTAATCTTTAAGCATATCTAACTTTTAAAACTAATTCAGAAGACTGGATTATTGCCGTGATATTAGGTGGCATGGAGAAGCAATAGGGTGGTCCTTAGCATACAGTAAAAAAAATGAAATTCATAATTTGAATTCTGGCACCCATCCAATCTGTGCCAAATATAGAAACAATGAATTGTGTAAAAAATCATTACAATTGGACAATATTTAGAGGTGGCCCTCGAGCGTTGAAGTTTTGTATATACCACAAATAGCTCGATATTATAAATTGTCAATGTTTTCTTACATTTTAATTCACATTTATTCTACACAGTACACACAGCAGCCTGTAAAAGTTTAGTTTACTGTAGAAAACTGTCACTGATTTAGAAATGTTGAAATAACTCAACTCAAAATGTTGGGAATTGTCTCTGTCAACTGTTATTCCGCTGAATTGTTATTTCACACTCACAGTGTCCGATTGTTTACCAGTACTGGCTCCAGCTGCTAGGGTTCGTTTAGTACAGTCAGGGAACTCTCGCCTGTGCTCATTGACAATTTGAAGAAGGAACTGGAGTTGCTCTTCATTCTTGGTCAATTTCTTGTTGAAATCCTGAATGAGAGCAACTCCACGCTCAGCCCTGTCATTGACGACTGCCAAGCTCTTGACAACGCCCAGAGCTCGCGCGTATGACTCGTCTTGCTCCCAATCAGATGGATCCTTGCTCAGCAACATTTCAGGAATATCAAGCATCTGGAAGAGTTTCTTGGAGTTTGCTGTGCAGAACTGTTCCAAACCTCGTTTTCCCTGGAATACATCGGACTTTATGCTGGGTCGCTTCGATGGTGATCTTGAGCTTCTTCATCCATCGCAGCAATCATCAGTTTCTTGGAGTCATGTGATATTCTAGAGTCAAACAGGGCTAGACCAATAAGCTCCTCGGACAAATACCACGTATGTAGACCAAGCTTCTTGCTGGTAGCAGCAGAAATAGCCGCATGAGGATAGTTCAGAAGTTGCCCCATAAGCATAAAGTCATTTAGAGGTGCTTCAACAGCCAATGGTGCTGTCATCCAAGCTTTGAGGTGGATGATAACAGAAAAGGTGCGACATCACAAATACCACGCTGTTCTGAAGCAGTCATCTTAAATTGACTGCGAAAGAGAAACATTTTGCTTCTGAAGCAATGATTATTTTTGCATTAACTTAATGGATAGAAAAGAGTATTGTGACAATTGCTGACAATACCTTTCACTTATTTAAGGATTTCATATTCAGAATAAATATGTCAAAATTCATTTCTTGAATGCTTCTGAATCCACTCGAATTTTCTTTTATTGAATTTATTATTATTTATGTTTTAAAATTAATGTGTCTTCTGTGACTTTTCCATCATTACTAGGAAAAATCAATTTAATCTGCTGGTACTTTCCAAATAAAGGTCATGACACACTCTTTACTTATTTTGTATCTTCTCGCTATAATTTCTTGATGTTAAGGTCTTTCTCGGTAACGACTTTCATTTTCATTATAAATCTATGATTATTCAAGTTAAAAAAGTTCGACATTTTTATGAATGACTTTCAAAATTTTATCTCGGAATCTTTGCCTAATAAGGTTGTCTTTGAATGATCATAGTGTGGTTTAGGGAAATTTGAACTCTTACAATCAAAATAAAATTCCATTGATTAGTAATTGTTCTCTAGTAATAATTCCATGTCTATATTTACTCGCTATTGAATAGGATATATCAGCATAGTATATTGAACTAATAAATTGAACGTAAAACTTATATTACATCATAAGATTACAAGTTATTGAGTAGACAAAACAATTATATAAGACTTAAAATGACCCTTCTCATCACTGAATCATCAAAATGGTTATTTTTAATCTTTCAGATACACCTCAACTCTTTTTTACACGGTAGATAGCGTTCGAACGAAAATCGTGTAAAAAAAGACATGTTAACCATAGTAAAATTGAGGATGTGTTCTACAATTATAGAAAACCGTGTAAAATAGAAAAAGGAACCATTAGTTGTTCTAAAAAACCGTGCAAAAAAATAGTAAATCTTGAAACCATATTATATAAGTTTTGGATGGTGTAGTACAGGATGGCTGGGTGCATTATCGACGAGTAAGAGTACTTTGAATTGAAGACCCTTTTGTTCCATATATTTTTGAACTTCAGGAACGAAGCATTCTTGGAACCATTTTGTAAAGAATTCTCCTGTCATCCACGCCTTTCTATTAGCCATCCAATGGACTGGCAGCTGTTTAATATTCTTGCATTTCAAAGCTCGTGGCATTAATGACCTGTTGATTAACAGTGGCTTTAAAATCTTATCTCCAGATGCGTTACTACACAATAAAAACGTTACTCGATCCTTAGCGGCTTTGAAACCACCAGCAGATTTTTCTGATTTAGCAACGTAGGTCCTGGAGGGCAATTTTTTCCAGAATAATCCCGTCTCATCGGAAATAAATACCTGGTCTGGTGTATAGCCACCATGTTTAATTATTTTTATGAATTTTTCTGGAAAACTCTTTGCAGCATTTTCATCTGCTGATGCTAGTTCTCCTTTTATTTTTACATTATGAAATGCTTGCCTTTTTAGGAATCCTGTCAGCCATCCTTCACTTGCATTAAATTTCATTTTCTTCATTGCATTGTCACTTGTTGGTGGCTCCAATTCCCAAAGTCGTTTGTATATTCTAAGGGCCTTTTCCTTTATAATTTTTCCATCTATAGGTATTTTTTTCTGCAGCAAATCCTCTATCCAAACCACTAAACTTTTTTCCATTTTCTCCGAGATAATATTTCGGCTATATAACGATGCTTTGGAACTGATGTTCGATCCAGAAATTACTGATCGTCGAATGGAATCCTCACTTTTTTTATGGTTCTGATAGTCGCTTCACTTAAACTAAAATCTTTGCCAACAGATGTGGGACCTACGCCTCTCTCAAGACTGTCTAAAATTTTTATTTTAGTTTCCAAAGAAATCGCTTGTCGCTTCCGATTATTTTTCGTTGGTTTAGGCCTCTTATTAATCGGCTATAATAAAAATTAAAATAAAAACACTTAATAAAAAATTTTTAAATCTAAAAAAAATAACATTACCAGTTTATTAAAATTTCCTTATGTAAGTAAAACTTCTTAAAAATAATAATTTTTGCAGGAAATTACCAGTTTATTAAAATTTCCTTTAGTAAAATAAAATAATAAGTAAAAAATTTAAAATTTTGAAAAAATAACATTACCAGTTTATTAAAACTTCCTTATCTAAGTAAAATTTTCTAAAAAATTATTTGTCAAAATAACAATAAAAACAAAATTAAAACATAAAATTTTTTTTGGAAATAGTGTTAAACTGAATATTTCGTGCAAAAAAAGAAGATTTGTTCTTTTTTTGTGGACCGTGTTATTTCCAAATCGTGTAAAAAAAGAGTTGGGTGTATAATAAAATAATATGTACTACAAGGACAAAAGAATGTTTACTGAGTGATTAATAACAAATTATTTATAAAATTGGTGGCCAAACAAAATGTCACCGGACAAAATGTCATGGGGGATAAAATATGGATAAAATGAGCTGATAAATTCACCCTGTTTAGAAATATTTATACATATTTATCTGAATATCTAAAGATGTATAGGCGTCATCTTAGGGATATCTTAAAGAGGGGAGGGAAGCGAAGCAGATTGAAGGACAAGGTGGAGAATAATAATAATATACCATTGCGATATGTTGAGTGTGACCAGTACCCTTAGGGGTCAAAATATCTTGTCGAATAAACTCTTAGTATATATAATAATAATATTAATAATAATAATATTATGTTATATTTTGTCCACGATATTTTTGTCCACGACATTTTGTACGGTACCATAAAAATACATTTAATGCGAAATTTGAGTTTAATGTTTTCTGATAATTTCGTTTATTTTTAGTCGTAAAAATGATAATACCACTCCAGCATCTACGCCAGCAGCATTACACCAAGGATAATATGCACTTGTTTATTTTTATTCCTTTTCAAATTTCTTCTACTCCAAAATTTTACTTTTTTAATTTTCCGTTTCTTCATATAACGAACTTTTCTGGGTAGAACTAGATTTTTATTCATATCGAATAATCTTTTAAATTTATGATTTCGATAAAAAACATGATCTCCTTTAGAAAATTTCCTTTATCGGTCTTTTCGTATAACAAGACAAAAATATAAATACTGAATTTAACTTGATGATTCTGAAACTCATCACATCTCGAAAATTCTATTTTTTGTTTATTTACCAGGCTTCACTTTTAATTGATTACTTAATTAACTATTTCATGTCTTTATAAAGTTTATTGTCATTTGTGCACTACAATGCATTTTCCAAAATTGCTTTTATTTACACTTAACATAATAATGAAGATAATAATAATAATAATAATAATAATAATAATAATAATAATAATAATAATAATAATAATAATAATAATAATAATAATAATAATATTAATAATAATAATAATCATAATCATAATAATAATATTATTAATAATTATTATTATAATAATAAATAAAAATAATAATAAATAATCATAATAAATAATAATAATAATAATAATATTAATAATAATAAATAATAATAATAATAATAATAATAATAATAATAATAATAATAATAATAATAATAATAATAATAATAATCATAATCATAATAATAATATTATTAATAATTATTATTATAATAATAAATAAAAATAATAATAAATAATCATAATAAATAATAATAATAATAATAATATTAATAATAATAAATAATAATAATAATAATAATAATAATAATAATAATAATAATAATAATAATAATAATAATAATAATAATAATAATAATAATAATAATAATAATAATAATAATAATAATAATAATAATAATAATAATCATAATCATAATATTATTAATAATTATTATTATAATAATAAATAAAAATAATAATAAATAATCATAATAAATAATAATAATAATAATTATTATTATAATAATAAATAAAAATAATAATAAATAATCATAATAAATAATAATAATAATAATAATATTAATAATAATAAATAATAATAATAATAATAATAATAATAATAATAATAATAATAATAATAATAATAATAATAATAATAATAATAATAATAATAATAATAATAATAATAATAATAATAATAATAATAATAATAATAATAATAATAATAATAATAATAATAATAATAATAATAAAATAATAATAATAATAATAATAATAATAATAATAATAATAATAATAATAATAATAATAATAATAATAATAATAATAATAATAATAATAATAATAATAATAATAATAATAATAATAATAATAATAATAATAATAATAATAATAATAATAATAATAATAATAATAATAATAATAATAATAATAATAATAATAATAATAATAATAATAATAATAATAATAATAATAATAATAATAATAATAATAATAATAATAATAATAATTATAATAATAATAATCATATGTTTATTTATAGATCTAGTTGAGCAGATATGAGTGGGATTTCAAATAAATTCCAGAAAATCAATCGATAATTTCCTCAGTTAATATTGGGCACGTGGCAATAAATTATTGATATTTTTGTGTTTTCGATTATTTTGGATTAGTCGATAATATTTCCCTCACAGAAATGAGAGTTAGAAGCTGCTTCAATCTCTCCAGTTCAGAGAACGACAGTATAGACTCTGTAAAATCCTGCTTCTCCTCTGATGATTGCTTTGTGCTAAGGAAGCACCCGGAAATGGATATAACCTTCAATGATATTATGAAGCCCAGTATGGAGTTCAGCTCAAACCATTCACAAGATATGTATGATTTATATTATGAATATGAAAGTTTCAAAAAGATTTATCCCATAACCAAAAGTAACGGAATTAATCCCAACAAGGAGGATATGCGCAAGTCCCCTATCGGTAACACCAAATCGAATAAAGGTATTTTGAATTACTTTTTCTGTCAAAATCCGAATGCGACAATAATGATAAATTAATAATATAAACTATAATGATATCTTATAAGAAATACTCCTGAAGTGAGAACAGTGGCGTAGCTAGACATTTTGGACCCCTATCCAATGAGTCATAGATGCCCCCCCCCCCCTATACTGCATACACAAGCACCATTTGGACTTCATTTGGAAGCACAATTGAAATAGACCAGGGTTTCCCAAACTTTTCCTGCGACGGAATACTTCGTAACTCTAGAAATTTTGATGGAACACTTTGTTTATTTTGTACGGTATGAGACCAGTTGCGTAGGCCTACCCAAGATTTCTTTTAAGGGGAGGGGAGAGTACTAATTGAAAGGAGGACTTATAGTTAAAGAGGAGTTTTGCGCCGCAGGCAAAACATTTTTGGGTCCTCTTTGGAAAGACGATTTAATTAAATAATTAGAGCTCAATATACAATTTAACAGTATAAATCGTTATAAAATGAATGTAATGTATCAGGGACAAATGTGTATAGCCGACAAGTGACCCCGATATGAATGGGCGATTTTACTTAGATAACTAAAGTTGCTTGCTTATACAGTATATTATTAGCGAGGGAGAGGCAGAGGGGATATCATAAATAGGTAAAATGCAGGTAAATAATGTACTTAATGCAATAAGTAAACAAAACAGTGGAGCTTTATTACATAAAACCACAAATCGATCATTTGGAGGTCCCTGTTGACTGGTGCCGACCGTGCCGTTGTTTGACATTGTTTTCTGAAGAAAATTATGGAAACTTGGAAAAAAGCCCCCCCCCCCTGTCTTGTGGGCTTTTGATTTCATTGCTAGCATTAAAGAAAAGTAGCCGAGCTAAATTTGTATCCCAAAATAAATGTATAATGCTTATGAGTCAAGGCTTGTGTATAAAATTTGTTTAAATAACAAAAATAAGAACAGACAAGTTTTTGAGTATATCATTTATTAAATAAAATTTATGGAATTATTTAGTGATTTGAAAACGGATGAGAATCCTAATAGGCTATATTTAAGAAAATCGGTTATTCAAACCGCCCTAAAAGTTATTGCTAAGAAATCAAGGCTGGTTTTAATTTGCACCAACAGCTCGATATTGTTGAAAGATGTGGGAGATTCCCGATATTATTGGGCCAGATTTTTGTCAATACTTACCCTAACTTTGTTTTTCTGCTATTTATCCATGAAGTAAAACAGTATTAAAAATGAATAAATTCGTACCAAGAAGATTGCAATTGCTGCTAACTATGCTGCTAACAAGAAATCATCATTATATAATTGTTGAGGTTTTAAAAGTAAATTATTAAATTATATAGTTCAGATTAAAAGGAAAGCCGAAATTGAATGGCGGTCAAGCAGAGAAGCAATGGCAAAGAAAGATATGATAAAAATAGAACTACAAAAGGGTACAATCAGACATGAAAGGGGAAAATGCGCAAACCTGAGGAAGTGGAATAAAGTGAAAAGTTATCGAAATTGAAGCTGGAAACGGGAGAGGGGTAGATTAGGGGATGGTGAAGAAGACAGTGAGCATGAAATGGTTAGAAAATGTGTAGAAAGGGTCGTAAAACAGATAGATGTGGAAAAACGTAAAATATTAATTAATTAATTAATTGGCTAATGGGAAACCCGAGCTAATGGAGAACCCGAGCGATGAAGAAAACCCCTTGCATGGCAATTTGGAAAGGTAAACAAGTGAGGAATTCAGAGGGCAATTATCCAAACAACCGGATAAACGAGGGTAAACAAAAGAAGGGGAAATACGAAGAGGGTCAACAGAAATATCCAATTAGGGAATGATAACTAAAGAAGTCAAAACCAATTAGGTCAAAAATGGGGCAATTACAACGATTATGGGAGTATATAAGGAAACTCAAAATTCACATAATCGGCAATAGCCTTAGGTAGGGAAGAAGAAACCGACATTAGGAGTTAAAGGAATAGAATAGAAGAAGAAATGAATTATAGGAAAACTGAAGAGTTAGACAAGGAGTGTCAAAGAAGATTGGATCAGAGATTGGAACTAAATCAAAAGGTGAAACTTAATTTTTTAATCGTACGAGGTTGAGACCTTCCAGAGCGGAGTCCGATCTGAAATTGTGTGAGAATTGCGATTAACCAACAGTGTAATTAATTGTTGAGAGTTGTGAATTGTTAAAAACCAAATATACGTTGTGAGTTTGTGTTTATTGATTTTGGAACACGTGGAGTCAGAGTAACCAACGGTTGATTTTGATATCACAAAACCCAACACAATTATTTCCGCTCAAACTAGATTCCTCGTGTAATAAATTCAAATAAGCTCGTCGAATTAAATAATTTCCACAAAATTTCTAATTTCCAATATGATTAAGTATTCTTTGATGAATTGAAGAGATTTTCTACAGCTATGTAGGACAAATATTCAAACTTTAGGATTGTCCTACCGAAAGTAGGACGTGTGGAAACTCTACCTGTAACCCTAACAAATCCATGTATTGAATCTTCTATTGACGTACTAAAATCTAGATGTAACCATAAATCTATATCTAATTGAAAATTAAAATAAATAATGGAAATATTTCCAAAATTTACAATTTCTAGAAGTTCTAGAGATTTCTCATACACTTAAAATAAAATTAGAAGGTACAATAATTTAATTTAAATTTACAAATGGACAATTTTTTAGACTAATTATTTTAAAAATCTATTGTTAAAAAAATAATTTTATTTGTGAAAGATGTTCAAACTATACCTTAAGTACATTTAGTAGGGGGCGCTCCAAGCGGACGTGCAACGGGTGCGTTGCACACAGGCAGCCGTTTGAAAAGGCGGAAAATTAAAAATAAAAACCATTTGCAAAAAAAAATTTCATATTGTAAAATAAAAAAAAATACGACTATTTTGTCATTGAACGCTCATTGTGTGTGTGTGGTGTCATTGAACGCAGCTTAATTTTCATATATCTGTCATTATCTTGTCAAAAGAATTAGAGACATACATTACGAAATAAAGTAGAGATTAATTGGTTTAATTTTTATTTTAATTAAAATGTTATTTTTATTTTGGATTATAGAAAAATTTTTTAAAGAAACGACCAGGAGCGACAGGGAATTATTTTGCACGCAGGCGGCCTAACAGCTCGGCGCGCCTCTGCATTTATTTGAAATTGTCAAAGCTTTAAAAAATTATAATTGATGATATTTTATTAAACTTTATTATTTTTGTTAATAAAACTGATATAATGTGATTGGCTTCAGAGCCGTAGCTAGGAAAATTGGCGCCCGGGACGAGATTGCTTTTCTCTCTGACATTACAGAAAAGCTAAAAGAATTAAGTTTGAAACTTCAAGAAAAGAACAAAAATTTAACTGAAATTGTTAGCGCCGTGAATGCATTCAAAATAGTTATTGAAATTTACTTTGTGAAGAAAAATATTCATGTTTAGAGAGATGTAATTCATATTTAACCACCTTCATTGGTTCTACTTACCTCTGCGAAACAATATTTTCTAACATGAGTGGAATCAAAATAAAACACCACTCCCATTTAACAGATGACCATTTCGCACCATGTTTACGAATACCTATGACATATGAACCTTAATATGAAAAGATTTTCGAAAATATACAATGGGGGTCATTGCATAATTACGTCACGCCAAAAATGACTATTTTTGACCCACCCACCCTGTCACATTTGGTCACATTTCTGTTGATTCCTCCCAAAAGTGACGTCATTTTATTGTTCACGAAATGAGGGTAGCCTAGTGGTACCATACGATCCTGTAGACTGCTTGTGAGCTTGCTGTAGCAGCAATAATTGTTAGTCATCGTTGTCTAGTCAAAGTATCAGCATCACTGTAGCAGAGGAAGATTGTTTCAATAATAATTCTTGTGGTCCATAAAATACAACTAGCGTGAGATCACATTAAGCTCAACTCATCCACCCACCCACATCAGGTTTTGCACGTTTTCAGTTTTATAGATAGATGAAAGTGAATCTCTTGATATTATTTTCGAATGTATTATATTTACCCATACTTTATAAAATGTATTTCATACGCTCACCAATCTTGGGTCACACCGATCACTTTGAAAACCCCTTCCTTAAAATACCCTAATCAATGCTGATGCATGAGTCATAAAGTATGACCTCTTTAGTTTTTTCTAATTTAAAGATTTTGGTAAATCAGAAGACTTTAGTACTTTAGATTCGCAGTGGGTGAACCTGGGAACAAAGAACTATTATGTAATCGATGATGTCACAAAGGAAATTATATCATATCCCTGCCCAGGAGGGTTTTTAAATTTTAAACAAAGATATATTACATAACAAACGCATATTACGTAACAAATACATGACTCATTAGTTAAAACAAAGCCGTATGGCGTAACAAAGACATTTTACGAACAAAGACATATGACTCATCATTTTAAACAAAGACTTATGGCATAATAAAGACATATTACGCAATAAGGACATTTTAAGAAACAAAGGCATATGACTAATCAGTTTTCAAGTCACAGTGTACTTCAATTTTATTGTAAGTTTCCCAATTCCAAATTTTTAATTTTTGCAAATAAATAAAAAAGTTAGGGTAGACTAAAATTGGTAATTCAGAAAATAATTTCAAACAGTTTAGTCCAGGGCTTCTAAACTTTTTCAAACTTATGGACCCCATAAACATATAATTGGTACCGACGGACCCCTGAAATGTTAAAAAATTAATAAATTGATAGTAAAACACATGCATTTTTTAATAATTATTTATAAATCTGTTTATTCAGCTTCAAACAAAAATAATAAAAAATAATTAAGATTAATGTGAATAGTGCCGCGGAACCCCTTGAGGGTTCCATGGAGCCCAGGTTAAGAACCACTGGTTTAGTCTATAAAAATGGACTATTTATTACCTTTAACTATTTCTTAAACTTTAATCCGTAATTAATTTTCCATTCAAATCAAATACATAAAATTAACAAAAAAAATTTAAAAACATTTTTATTTTGTTTGAAATTCTACTTTTCAGTTCTTAATTCAGAAATTTACAAATCAATTGTAATTTAACTTCATTAAAACACAAAATGAAATAAAAATTACAACATTAAAGTGACTTTTTAAATTGATTTTTTTATAAATTCTTTTAGTTTAATTATTTAAGTAAAACCTAATTATTACAGTTGAACTATTTTCATCAAACTCTTTAAGAGTAACACCGGCTAAAAATAATGTTGTGTAAGATTAGTTTTGTCTGAGAATTTTATTTCCTATATTTTTAATAATTTTTTTTTTAAATATTTTCAATTATATATTTTAAAATTTACATCTAAAAAATTTACTAAAAAATAGTTCATAAAAAATAATTTTGGATTTTTTATAATTTGGACAATAATGAAAAATTTATGAAAAATTGTGTTCTTTAGAATCTTATCGATGAACTCTCAACACTCGGTTTATTGATATAACAATTTACAATTACAAAATACACTGAGCTACAAAATTTGTAAATAAAGTGTGAACACTTACAACACTGTGCCGTTCGTGATAACAAGAACACAGTGGCTATTCTCATCATTGAATGGTGAGACGATTCTGCCACTAAAATAATTATCCTTTTCCATGTTATCACTTTAAGGTTTTAAAAACGCCAGCTACTGGCTAATAATTTTTTAAAAATTCTTTTTATAACTAATTTTTTTGTGTCATAAGTTTCTCGCTACGCTCCTTTCTATAGTTACTACTACCAAATTATTTTAACAATCATTTCCTTCATGCCCGTTCATCACCTAGGCACTGAGGAAATGAATACACATTGCCATCAGGAACGTATAATTTGTGAGGCGTTGTTGATAAAGTCATTGAATCCGAAATTAATGTGCAGAAGGCAGTGAATACTTGTGTTTTAAATGTTTTTAAATAATATTTTTGTATATTGTATGTATTGATTGTTGTTTGTTAAATTAAATAATTAATAAGAAATTTGTTAAATTATTAAATTAAATTCTGAATGCTAAAATTTTAAAAATAATATATTATTTTAATTATAATTTTTAAAAAGAATGAAATAATTTTATTAAATAAAAGAATTTGTATATAATTAATAAAATTATTAAATTTGTTTAAAATCCTTAATTTACATAGTTATTACATCCCACCTGATGATGACAGGAAAACTGTCGAAATATATCGTGACAAGAATGTTTGATTGGCGTTTTCTTATAATAAATAATCAAATTGAAAAGAAATCAGATGTGAAAATTGAAAAAAAGTCCTTATAATACAATAATAATATTATTATTTCTATTACTATTTTCTTAAGCATGACAATTTAAAATTTCAAATGAAAATTCGCTTATGCTTCTAAACAAAATTTTTAGTTAGTGAAAGTTTAAATAATTCAAAGAACAACATAATTAAAAACAATTTACCCCAGCGTACGACATATACTTCGAAATTAAAAGCAGGAAGTTGACTTTGAATAGTTTCAATTCTATTAAATTCATATGTTAATATAATTCAGTTAAAATGCTTGATATTGGTAGCTATGGCTTTATTGAAAGTTGGCATAGAATTATTTTATTAAATTTTATTATTTAATTAAATCGATTAATTTGTTCAATTTTGTTTTTACATAGATATTGATTAATTTAATCATTCACACCCATAAATACAAAACGTATGTAGAAGAATAAATAAGATTATTGAGCACTCATTTGTGAAATGATGACTTATTTGCATCAATTTTTCGATTCAGAAATAATAAACATATTCCAGAATATTTCGTACAGCTGCAATATTCAAATCAGGATACTGATTATAAACAAAAGATTTAAAATGAAATAAATTAATGTTAAAATACTGCGGTCCCATTTCGAGGTGACAAATTGCAATGTGACCTATGGGAAATAAAAAGGTTCCCCACCCCTGGATTATACCCTCTTAAAAAGTTTTTATTTAATTTTAAATAACAAATAAAAATATTAATAGTCGGTTACTCTCAGAGCCGTAGCTAGGGAAAATGGCGCCCCTGGTGCCAAAAGAATCCACCACTACCATTAATTATATACTTACAGGAATGGAATTGAATGAAGAGTCAAATTAAGATACAAAGCTATACAATGCTTAACCAAACTCATATTATATAACGAAAACCAATTAATTATAAATATTTATTATACATGTGTATACATATATAACTTCATCTCCCATATCAGCGGGTGGCCAAGTTTGCAAGAAATGAGTTGCCATGTTTCACAAAATTTCCCTTAATATGAAAAAATAATTCTGATTCTTTTCTCAATATTGAATAGGCTATTTCCGATTTCTCGTTTTTATATATAGACTACTATATCGGGCACATCGATATCTGTAACCATTACCATCAATTGTCCTTCCTTCTTTCAAACGATTTTCAAGATCTTTCCAGACTAAGTAGGATTTTCTATTCTCAAAACTGTTTTCATGATCAGCCCCCTTCGGATTTAGTCGCCCGTTTACAAAAACCTTTAGATAGACCAGCAAAACAGATTTTTTTTAGCTTAACTTTTGAAAACAGTAAACATGAAAGCAGAATATAAAAATTTAATATGAAAAAAAGAAAGAAAAGCAAAAAATAGTTTTGGCGCCCTTCGACTCAGCGTCCGGGGCGGTCTCCCCATTCGCCACCCCTTAGCTACGGCTCTGGTTACTCTGAATTTTTATGTTCTTTGATAAAAAATTAAATAAATAGCCAAACACATAACGTTTATTGATTATCAAATTTTACTATTTCAATGTTTCAACCACAATAAATAATAACAGATCATATGATTCCAAATGCCTTAGTATTAAGACCTTGCACAATTAAATAATAATCTCCCTTAAATAAGTTTTTTTCTGACGGAACGCTCGGGAACGGCGTTCCGGTACCTATTTTCGCTGAATGATTTTAAAAGATTGACATATGTCTTGGTTTTTTGTCATATTTCTATTTCTGCCATTTCAAATAGTCAATAACAATCAAATCCTTCGAAGTATGTTGATTTATCGTTACTTCGGGAAAGACATTCTGCTGTAGACACTAAGAGCAAGGAAAAGAGTCGAAATGATTTGTCTGACGAAAATTGGAAAAAATTATGGAATTTGCTATAAACAACTTTACGATTTCATTTTCCTTAACATTTTTCTTAACAAAATAGCCACTTTGACTTATACGCAGGTCAAAAAACGTACAAATTAATTTTTAATGAAATCATTAAAACTTTTTTTTATTTTTGTTCAACTTATACGCGGGTTTCCAATTTAGGACTTAAAAATCTCTTAAAATTTACTCGACTTATACGCGAGTATATACGGTAAATAATTGTTATACAATAACCGTTTTCCTTGTTCTTGATTTCTCATATTAACTGAGTACAGAACTGTTGCTGAAGTTTTTTTACGAAAGTTTATTGTAATTAAATTTTTATTATTATAACATTTTTAATATTATAAATTTTTTACAGAAATGCAACTAAATTCAAAAAATCAAAAAGAAAAACATTTGCACAAAAATAAATATGAATATTTATCTCCATACCAAAAGAAATTGAAAAATCAGAAAATGTTGCAATCAAAATTATTTGATATCGAAAACGTAAGTTAAAAAAAATATTTAAAATATTTCCATAGATGTCTAAAATATTCAGGAAATCCTTGAAAAAAAATTGGAATTGAAAAACATTGAAGACCTTTTCCAAACCGATATGAATATTCTCCATTTAAAAAAATTACAATGCATTGACAAAATAAATGAAATGGTCAACAGTGTCACGGATAAGATAATTGAAATAAAAGATAAAAAATTAATTGTTAATAAAAGCATTAAAGAATTAAACAAAAGAATAAAAGAAATAGAGGTAATAATTTTATATTCTTGGCAATTCGTGTAAATTACATCAACAAACATCGATATAATACTGATTTATAGTCTTCAAGCCCTCTTTTTAATTTAATGGATAAAATAATCAGTGGTGAAATTGGAAGAAATAAAAGTTCTTATAATAATATTTAAAAACAAACCAAATTTTTAGAATTTATCAACTTGCGTATATTATTGTACAATATTGGAGTAATGTTTTTTTTATTTTTTTAAATATTTTTTTATAAATATATTTAATTAACTTTAATACTTTTTTAAATATTATCCTTGAAAAAAGACAAATCTCGAAAGGTTTTTTACCTACTGCTTGCGTCTCTGCGTGTTACAATGCAATCTGTGACATGATTATGTGGTTATTTGTTTGCTATTAATACATAAAAGTTATACACTGTCGTTGTAGCTTTCTTATGTTTCTTCTGGGACAAAATTAATTTTTAGAATAAATAATAAGAATAATTTATTTTATTTTGATTAATTTATAATTTTGAATAAATGATTTAGAATATTGAATAAATGATTTAGAATATTGAATAAATGATTTATAATTATGAATAGACGCTTTATAATAGGGAATAACCATGTAATATAATATGTTTCTTTTAGGAAATGATCAAGTTAAAGGAAGTGAAAATGAGAGAATGCTATTTGAAAATTCATCAAAAAGGCCGCCAAGCTTTCCAATTTAACAAGAAATCAGAAGTAAATTTAGAATATATTGAATTTTGATTATACGCATTATACAGTTATTTATTGCGATAAAATGGATATTGCGTTTGTTTGAATAAGGGAGGGGATTTAAATTTAGAGCTTCCGTGAAAGAATTTGATCAAAAAAAACCTTGTACGCCGGACAATTACATTAAGTGTTAAACCAGAAGGACGCATAAAGGGTAATGAATTTTCTTCTAAATAATGTAAGAAAATGATGAACAAGAGATATTTGGTATCTCAAGTTGTTAATAAGTAAATAATTATTAAAAAATAGGTGGAATATTTCTTACAATATAGAATTTTCAAAAATTAAGTTCCATAGATTGTTATAGTAGATTAAAGAGTACCAACAAACGAATTTAAAATTTTTTTGGTAACCGCCCCCCTCCATTGTGTGATAACTTATTTGTAAGCAAGCCAGATTATATCGAGCCAAAATTTTTAAAATTTATTTAAAGAATTTCAAAGATTGAACTTTTTAAAAGTTAAACAAATGCAAGGGTTGTCAACCTAGTTTGGTCAAATATTTGAGCGTGTGGACAGTTTTATGATTACTAAAGATGTGCAATGTAAAGGCATAATAAACAATTAAATGGTAAATACAATACAGTATACCTGACCGGTTATATAAATTTTGAGTTTATCGCCCATTAAACCCATCAAGATGATCCTTGTAATACCTTGGATCATTACAAAATAAACCTGTACCCTGATAAAATTCCTTTGAAAAAAGCGATTGATTGCTGAAATTCATTGTCAGGAACTATTCATAATCAACTTTGAATTAGTGGGTCCCTACTTTTAAAGTCGATTTGACCTGCTTAATTTTTATAAAATTTTTTGATTCGTAAAAGTTGTTGAACTATCCCTTATTTATTGGCCATTACACACATGTACTCGTAGAGTCTGTTTTTCTACCTTCAAAATATGTGTATCTAGTATTTATTTGATCCATTGGTGACCTGTTTTTAAAGTCAATTTGATTAAACGATATAGTGTATGTGTGTAATTGAACTACTTATTTATTAAAACTATATAGAATGTATGACCTACATTGATTCAGCGGTGGCTTGTTTTTAAAGTCGATTTGACCTACATAAAACTTAAAGGTTTTGTGAAAAATCAATAAAATTTGACCTACACAAAACATTGAAAAGATTTCCTAAAAATGGCATAAAAATAGTGAAAAATGAAAAAACTGAAAAATTTTGTGAAAAAAACAATAAAAATCATCAAAATTCAAAAGATTTATGTAACCTACATTAAAGCTTTTGTGACCAACATAAAAATACCAGGAATTTTAGAAATAAATCCTCAGCTTGCACTTGATCCAGCAGTGGCCAATCCATTTACTTTTCCTATGAACATGACTATTAGAAGCTGCTAAAACATCTTCTGAATTGTTTTTTAAATCTGGTTCAAAAGTTAAAGACATAATTCCAAATATTTATTTAAAGAAATATTGTATAATTTCCAAACAAATTTTGCGCGTTGAATAAAATATTTTCAAAACCATTTATCAAAAATATTTCAATATTTAAAACATATTTATATAAAAATTTTCATTAACAAAACTTCTTTTTTAAAAAGCTATTTTAATTTTTTACTTAAAAAATCCAATTTAAAAATTATTTAAAGTTAATAGTCAATTATTTACAATTTAAAATTATTTTGATAAATCATTGAAATATTCAACTCTCAGCTGTAAAACACCTCACAATGACATTTTACTCTTAAATTATAAATTGATCACTATAATTTAACGAAAACTTCTATTTCAGGTGTTATCTTCGATTAATTTAGATACAAATTCAGATTCGTGCTTTCAGTTAAAAAATCTAGAAAACATCCTCAACGATTTGAAACTTCAAATCCATGAAATTAAAATCGTCAAACTCCAAGAAAATTATTCCAAATTCTCATGCAAACTAAATCACGATTCAAATTCATATTTGGTGAAGTTAGAGAGCATGCTATTTTAATATAATTAATATATATTATTTTAAGAATTACAAGAGACTGCTTATTTTATTATCTTACGTCTAAATCAAAAGAAGAAAAGAAAATAACTCTAAGAGCAATGGTTAACATCTTGCCGTATCACTGCTCTATTAAAGAAAAATTGCTAGGAAAAATAAATAAATAAACAGAAAATAAATAAATAAAAATAAATAAATAAACAGAAAATGATATGTGGTCGTGCATGTATTTTTTTCATGTTTAATTTATTATTTTTTATTATTATTCTAAAAGGAACTTCAATTCTAAAAAACTCAATTTATTTAAAAAATGTTAATTTTTGGAGTATTTAAATATATTATTAATATATTATTTAAATATATTTAATATATTATTTAAATATATTTTTAATTCTTTTCTTATTTATTTTCTTTAATAATTTATCAGAGAATCTCAACTTAAAACGAAAAAATCTTAAATTGCAAAAATTCCTTAATTAACCCCCCCCCCAAACTATGCCATAATCGTAGTAATATCTATTTACCAGTGAGAATTGTGTGTATGTATATATAGATTTATGTATGTAATTAAGCACTTAAGGAAACGTATAATTTTAGAATTTTTTAATCTACCCGTCCTGAAAACCTAATCATCGGGAACTAGATCAATATTAATAATCTACATTATGCATATGCATATGTATAGGTATATATGTGTTCACATGATATATAAAGCGAGAGGGGTACTTCCGTGTTATCTTACCCCCAAAAATTAAATTATAAAATACAATTAAAATAACAATATAAAAAATGAGAGAATACATTATTGATGACGTTATTGAACATTATTGAACATGAATTTATTAAGGCTATCTGTGATTTATGTGATTATGTGAGTTTATGTGGCGCAAGCGTGTTCTAAGCAACAATGCCGATGTGTTCGACACTATTCTCAACGACATTGTGGTTTTCTGGCCACCTGGATGACCATTTACAAACTCTTTACAAACATTTGCTGAGTTTGTAACTGTGATTTAGAAAATAAATAATTATGTGTTCTTTTTTAATTTAATTTTTGGGGGGTAAGAAAACACGGAAGTACCGCGAGAGGAAATAAAAACATTAACTAAGCATTATATTCGTTATATTCTGGCTAATACGGTAATTTGAAAGTTAAAACTAAATCGAAATGTCATATTATTTGATGAAACATCCTATAAAACAGTTAGAAATAAACACAATTTTGATTTACAAAATGCAATAAATTTTAATAACCTTTAGGTTATTTATTTTAAACAAATTTAATAAAGTTAACTTCTAATTTCATTATTTCAAAAATATATAATAATAATTGCTTTCAGTGTATTTTAAAATCTTTTGGACAAAATTTATCAGGTGTCTTTAAAATGGAATCTGAAACACTTATTAACATGCATTTTAGATGTCATCTATAAGATTCCTCTTCTATAGTGGAAATACCTTTGCTTGACCCAGCTAAAGAATTCCATATTTCTATCGAATCGATATCAATTGAAAGAGTTATGTCTTCTCCAAATAAATCTACTTTTCTAACAATGCGATTATTCTCTTCATATTCGTTGAACTTATTTCTTTCAGAACTGACTTTTCCATAGCTGTATTCATCTGAGATTTTGAACTTAGCTTTGACGGGCTTCAATCTATTGCTATATTTATTTTCAATGTTTTTCACTTTGGTTTTTTTGTTGTCTAATTTCATATTGATATGCTTCGATTTCCTGGATTCTTTCTTATATTTTGGACTTGTTTCTATAACATTTTGCAAAATAATGTTGGGTTTAGCTGGTTTGGAAGCGTATTTTCGATATGAATAATACATATCCTGAGGATTTTGATTTCGATAATTATTTGTAACCTTATGCAACAGTTTTGAAGATTCTCCAATATTAACAGAATCTTTATTTCGAAGAATACTGTTGATGATCTTTTTTTGTTTGGTTTGAAGTTTTGACAATTGACTAGGGTACGGCAATCGATCTTTAGGTAAAGCCGAAGAGCTTTTGATAATTAAATTGAAAGGATGCAATTTAGATTCTATTTTATTGAGAAAAATATTCGATTTTAAATATCCATTTGGCATTCGAATTGACTTTAAATATAGATAGATCCAAACACGAATAAATTTTAACAATTGAATAATATATAAAAAGAGCACGAAAACTTTGATTTCTAGGCGTATAATCATTAGGAAACATTATATTCCTTGACTTAGTAACTGTTTTAAGAAATTTAACGTCAATTTTAAGCAAGGAATTTTATTGTATTATATACTTTACCATTTATAGAATCAAACTATTGAGTAATAAATTTTTATTGGCAATATGAAATTTTGAACATTATTACAATTTAGTTTCTCACCAAAATGCAATTGATGAGTCTAAATGCCATTAATTTAGAGTTTCAATAATATAAATAAAACTAACCAATAGTAAATGTGTGTATTATTTCCTAAATTGACATTAAATTAGAGCCATAACATTAAATAATCGTCTACACCAGTGATTCTCAACTACTTTACCGCGGTATTTTTATGTAAAATAAATTTAAATGAAATTTAGGTTGAAAATTTAAATAAAAAGTAAGTGAAGAAAAAAGAGAAATCAAAAGCGCTATCATGCACAGAATTGATAGTAGAGGAAAGTATGATGGAAGCAGTATCAGGAAATGGCAAAAGCAGTTTCGAATGGCAAGAATCCAGAAATCCGAGAAAAAACAATAAATTGTAAAATCATCGAAATCGAATTGTGAAAACGGGACTGGTATAGATTAGCTATTGGTCAACAAGATGATGATTAGGGATTTATCAGAAAACGGTTATGAAGGGTCGAAAAGCATTCAAATGTGTTAAAATTGGTTAATAGAAAACCTGAGCTAATGGGAAACCCGAGCCAATGAAGAACCCGAGAGATGAAGGAAACCCGAGCTGGGTAAACAAGAAGAAAAGCAAACAGAAGGAAGATTTGGGCCTATTAATGTGACACAATGATTAATTGGAAAAGAACAAGGAGAAGATAGTGCGTGCAGAAAGGCCCGACGGGTCATTAATTATCTTTATTTGTTGGACCATTATGGGTGACAGCCGAAGTAGATATGTGGAAGCAAATGTCAAGTGAGAGATTGGCTCGGCTATAACCATTTGTAATCCCGATTTCGAAGAGTATATAAGGAATGAGAAAATCAGAGCAAATTGGCATTTTGCCTCAGCTAGGGCTAGAAGAAATCGAGTTTAGGAACAGGTAAAAACGAATTAAGGAGATTAGAGAAAAGAAGATATAGAATAGGAATACGGAAAGGTGAAAAGAATGAAATCAAACAGAAAAAGAGTAAAACGTGGGTCAAAAGAACCTAAAGAAATAAAAGGTGAATATTATCTTTTGTTAAAGCATCAACGCCGTCCTGAGAATCGGTCAAACGTAACTTTTATTATCGATTGTGAAGTGTTGAGAAAAGATTGTAAATTTTTTTATCCCAATATACGTTGGGTAGTTATTGTTTTGATTTAAAGGACACAAGGAGTCAGAAGTTACCGACTTAAATTAACTGAAAACCCAACATAAGTATCCCTAGCACATTTAAATGGCACACTCCGAAGCGCCATCAATATGAATTCCATCAATATGACTTCGCACGTTATTTTATTAAATTCGGCTACTGCCCAGATGTTCACTACCGGTGAACTCGGACACTTTAATTCTGGTACTCCGAGGCGCACAACACTGAATTTATCAGGAGGTAGAGTGGTGCGTATTTCTCGGAACAATGATTCTATAACCCGCGAGACCACATGCGAAAGCTCATACTCAGTCACCACATTGTGGCCATACAAAATGTCATCTCATTGTCACACAAAAATAATAAATACAAAATTTAAAATGTACCATTTAACATACCATTAATATATCCTTTTATAAAAATGACAATAGAAACTCAAAATTGAATTGTGCGAATTGGTAAGGTACTCTGAAGAATAAGTTGATTTTTTTTCTTTGAATTGTTGATTTTCTGCTTTTATTTGCTTATTATTCTATTTTCCTCCTTGCCTTTTCTATAAATCTCATCCCTTGGGTGACATTATATTTTTGCTGTTTTTTTGCATTAAAATTTGTTTTTGTGTATGCGCTTGCGCATATCAGTTATTTTTGTTTTACGTTTTATAAATATTTTGTCCAATTTAATGTGTTTTTATTATACACTCTCTGTTCAAAAATGATAGTCCAGTTTAACTTTAAAAAGTAATTTCTTTTATAGGTAACAGTGATACTTAAAATGCAATTTTGTTATTTGTTCAATCAATAAAATTATTTAATGTGTTTTTACCGCAAAAGGTTTTACAAAACCGTTCATTTTTTATATTCTCTATTGACAATCATTTTGGGAAAAGGCTAAAATGCAACTGGACTATCATTTTTGGACAGAAGGAGTATTTAAATAATTTTATGCGAGTTTTATGTTGTAGCTTTGTCGCGAATGATTATTTAGGTTTGTTTTACGAATTCATTGTTACTCATTTTCGTTAAATTTTTATTCTGGTATCCCCAAGATTATGATTATCACTAGCACGATCCAACCCAATACTCATTATAAATTAATAAAAACAAAATAAAAAGTAAATTCTTGTTGCGTTTCGATATCAACTGAAGCGATTTCAACCACATGAATTTAAACATCGGAACGATGTCTTGATTTTACTTTATGACACTGATTTTTACATGAAGTCTATAAATGTTTATTAATAAGAAAAAATAAACAAATTAAAATCTTTTAAATAAGTAACTGCTACATAAAAATAATAATTAAAATTTAATCGAGTAATTTTTTAAACGTTTTCTGGAAAAAATGTTAATGTAAGTAAAAATTATTTTCATTAAATGTCAAAAGTCATGCATAATGTAAATTTATTTTTTTGAAATGACTAAAAGTAAATAACTTAAATTTAATATTCAGAAAATAATAAGCAGTTTCAGCAGTTAAAAGTGATTTTTCCTTAATAAAATGACTTTAATTGTAAATTAAATCTATTCTAACCAATTATGATTTAAGATAAGCTTATTTCAAAGAAAATTGACTAACACAACAATTCGAATTTTTAAAAAAAACCTTTAAACAAATATTTGGCACCAATACATTAAAAAATTTATATATAGAAGTCCTCAACATATCAAGAATTTTTTGAAATTTACTATCTTTGGTTTGATTTTCCACAATAAGAGATTTAATGAGTTGTTGATCTTATTAAACCATTGCTGGTTCTCGGATTAAAATTATGGATTTTATCTAATTTTTGTGTAAGTAAATATTTATTTAATTGCAGTGTTTTTAATTTTATAATTAAGTTATATTGATTTATTAATTTAATTTATTACTTTATTTTTTTACATAGTGAAACTACAATCTACCCTAATTTGCACTTAAAAACCAATAATCGCGAATTGACCTTGAAAAAAATGAGGGGTAACTAGTGGTGGCGTAAGGGTCCCACATCTACAAAATTTTCAAATTTTTACAGTTGAAGATTGAGAAAAAAATTCTCTTTTCAATCCTACATTAAATTATTAGTTAAATAAAAATCTTTAACTTCAATTATGAACAGATTGAAAATAATTTAAACGAAGTGGTAAAACTCAATATATAACTATGAAATATTAATGCATTTTTGATACAACTTCATCTGAACTTGTAACTAATAACTCCCGCGCTACAGTGAGATAAAACAAAAAAGTAAAATTTCACTTTAAATCAATATTTGCACTTTTTAATCAATAATTGCACTTAAAATCAAAACTTGAATTTCTAATTTGCACTTAAAAATCAATAAAAATTAATAATCGCGACCTGACCTTGAAAAAGATGAGGGTTTTTAAATTGCATCTGTTTAATATTCGCACTTTTTTAATTAATAATTGCACTTTTAAATCAATACATGAATTTCTAATTTGCACTTTAAAATAAATAAAAATATTTAAAAATCAATAATCGTGACTTGACCTTGAAAAAAGAGGGGTATGGGCACAGTTGCTAACCAGTGCGCGGTAACTAATGTTGGCGTAAGAGAAAAAATTTAATTATTAGTTAAATATATATACAAATCTTTAACTTCAATTATGAACAGATTGAAAATAATTTAAACTAAGTGGTAAAACTCAATATATAACTATGAAATATTAATTCATTTTTGATTCATCTTCATCTGAACTTGTAATTAATAACTCCCGCGCTACAATGAGATAAAACAAAAAAGTAAAATTTCACTTTTAAATAAATATTTGCACTTTTAATCAATAATTGCACATTTAAATCAAAACTTGAATTTCTAATTTGCACTTAAAAATCAATAAAAATTAATAATCGCGACTTGACATTGAAAAAAATGAGGGTTTAAATTGCATCTGATTAATAATTGCACATTTAAATCAATACATGAATTTCTAATTTGCACTTAAAATCAATAAATACACTTTAAAATCAATAAAAATGTTTAAAAATCAATAATCGTGACTTGACCTTGAAAAAGAGGGGTATGGGCGCAGTTGCTAACCAGTGCGCGGTAACTAATGTTGGCGTAAGAGAAAATAAAATCTCTTCAATCCTACATTTAATTATTAGTTAAATATATATACAAATCTTTAACTTCAATTATTAACAGATTGAAAATAATTTAAACTAAGCGGTAAAACTCAATATATAACTATGAAATATTAATTCATTTTTGATTCATCTTCATCTGAACTTGCACAGTCATCCCTTCTGCTAGGTGTCCCTCGATGGGTTTCGGCTATAACCGACTGAAATTTAGTATATACAAATAATAATGAAATGAAAAAAAATTTAACTCTTGTCTGAAAGTCCAAAGGATCACATATTGGAATTGGTTTGTCGAAGCTAAGTGAAATTGTTTTTTCTTTTAATATTTTAAACATATCCTTAAAAACCTAAATTAAATATTCACGCTTAATTTCAGGAATATATTCATTCAATTATAATTTTCACTTTATCAGCTTCTTTGCGAGTTTTAAATTTAACAGAGAAAAATAGAACGTCGCTATCTGAGGATTCAATCTTTTCTATTTGGTAATTCTAAAAAACGCTAGATATTTGAATGGAATCTTATAAAGTACAAACTTTGAAAATATTGCGAATATCATCTATTGTGGTATTGTTAGTTAAGCCAGTAACATAGAGCGTTTTTGGGCGGTTGTCTAATTTCGTTTCAACAATAGACGGTAACTTGGCAGGACGCTTAGTAACCTGTTTAGATATGGTTTGCAGTTTCACGAGCTGAAATCATTTTTATTGCATGTAAAAATTGCTGGTAAATTTTTACTTCTCTTTTTAGGTCAGTTATGGTCTTTAGTTGCTTTTTATACGCATCATCGTCCTTGTTCATGTCAACTAAATCGTTTTGAGCATTTTTAATTTTAAGTTTGAGCTGAATGAAATATAACATTTAAATAATTTAGAAATTCTGCGTTTTTTTAAAAAAAAATTTTTAATTTATTTTTTTTTAATTTATTTATTTTTTAATTTTTTTTAATTAATTTTTTTTTATTTCTTCCAATTTCACCACTGATTATTTTTTCCATTGAATTTATTTTATGCTTGTTTGTTGAAACTCACGAATTTTCAAGTGAATTCGATCATTATTTCATTAAATAATTATTGTTGGGTGATAATAAATTTATTTCATATTTTATAATAAATTTATTGGTTTAATTATATTCCATTTATATTTTATTTTAATTACCCAAAAAATATTTCCTATTTTTTTTAATTGTAAATTCTGTAATTTAATTAAATTTCTAATTTTTTAATATTTTATTTTATAAAAAAACGTCTTTTATATTTTAAATATTTTTTAAATTTTAAATCAAATTAAATATTAATTTAGTAAAATATTGATAGGAAGGTTTAAGTTTTTTATATAAAGAGTCTAATCAATTATATTCTATTTATATTTTATTTTAATTACCCAAAAAATATTTCTTATTTTTTTAAATTTTAAATTCTGTAATTTAATCAAATTTTTAATATTTTATTTTATAAAAAACGTTTTTTATATTTTAAATCAAATTAAATATTAATTTAGTTAAATATTGATTGGGCAGTTTAAGTTTTTTTATATAAAGTCTCCGCGGCTAATCAATTATATTCTATTTATATTTTATTTTAATTATCCAAATAATATTTCTTATTTTTTTAAATTTTAAATTCTGTAATTTAATTAAATTTTAAATTTTTTAATATTTTAATTTATAAAAAAACGTTTATTTATATTTTAAATATCTTTTTAATTTTAAATCAAATTAAATATTAATTTAAGTATTAATTTAGTTGAATATTGATATAAAGAGTCTCCGTGGCTTATCAATTATATTTTATTTTAATTACCCAAATAATATTTCCTATTTTATTATTATTACTATTAATTATTTTATTAGGGTGGCCAATTTGGCATTAAAAATAAAAAATGGCATTATATTTCTGTCAAATTGCCATTTTATGGCAAATTTAATAATTTTAATTAAATTTTAACTAAATGATAGAGTTAAAAATTCATTACGGATAAAAATTTAATTTTGTTAACCATAAAAATATGTCCGATTAAATTAAACTCAATATTTTCTTTATCAATAAATAATATGCATGAAAACAGTGGCGTAGCTACCATTCATAGAAAGTGACTAACCTTTTCCTCTTCACTCAAATCAGGGTAGAATGAATTTTTCTTTTTAATGGATTCTAACATTTCCCTTAAATGTTTAAAGTAGTTGTATGATTCAAGCAATTGTCTTTTGATAAGTTCTTGATCACAATCCGGTTTTTTCTGCTCGTCCAACAAATTCCTTAGGCGATTTTTACAAGACTGTAGCGATTCTTCTAATTTGTCAATACCGTTCTTCATTTCTTCACGCTTAATTTTATAAAATATTTTTTTATTAAAACTAAGCATAAATATACTGGATTGAGTATTTGCAATCTTTTATCCCGATCTCTATTAGTATCAGCAGCCTTGGACTTTATTTCATCATTCTGTTTGCTTATCAATGTTACTGCTTCTACTTCCTTGAAATATGAGAAATTAAATTAATAATTGTAAATTAAAAATACATTTGGTCTTCTATCCAATTTCAAATCACTAGCAATTGGCCATTTATTTTCTCTTGGATCGACTTTTTTACTCTCTTCTACTGCTACTGTACCTTTTTTTTCACTTTCACTTACTTGTTTTTGTCGACCCCATGGTCCACATGAGGAATCATCGCTTGGATAAGCACAATCCTACATTTAATAAAATATTGAATTATGCCTTAAATCTATATTTTAAAATAATTTTCGAAATTTCATTACAAAACCTTCAAAAATGGGAAAGGGCAATTTTAATTTATCATTCAATTTCAACATTTTTTTGATTATATATATCTCAAATAATCTTTTTCTAGTCAACATTTTTCGACAGAAAAATCTTGAAGCGATACAAAAATGATGTGGTCAGCAAAAATGTAGGTGACGTCACCCTCTATATTTTAGTCGAAATAATATTTTGAAAATCTCACTCCCGCGCTACAGTGAGAAAAAAAGTAAAAATTCACTTTTAAATCAATATTTGCACTTTTTAATCCATAATTACACATTTAAAACAATATTTGAATATATATTTTGAAAAATTTGCACTTAAAAATCAATAAACGCACTTAAAAATTAATAAAAAAAATTTAAAAATCAATAATCGTGAAAATCAATAATCGCAACCTGACCATGAAAAAAATGAGGGGTTAGGGGGCCTCTGTTGCTAGCCATTTTCAACATTTTATCATTCAATTTCAACATTTTATCAATCAATTTCAACATTTTATCGGTCAATTTAAACATTTTATCAATCATTATCAACATTTTATCAATCATTTTCAACATTTTATCATTCAAATTCAACATTTTATCAATCAATTTCAACACAGTTAATGATATTTCGAATTATATGCCTAAAATATCTTGCACAATCATTTGCTGTAACGTTGGAAACGCATTTCCGATAGGATTCAGCATATAAGAATAAGGCGCAAAATGTAATTTACCGGATGTAATTCTTTGAATGTCTGCTCGTTTATGCACTCTTGCATTATCTAAAATTAAGCATACATTTTCTAGGCGGAGCGCACATCTCTTAGATGAATACATAGCTCATTAATATAGCCAGAGAAAATATCTGCATTGACAGTGGAATGAGAGATTGTTTTACAATATAGCATCGCACTAAGGGACATGCTTGCAATTAGCGAAATTGAACGTCCCAGAATAGTTGGGATTTGTACATTGCTGCGAGTTCCTTGTTTAGATCTTGAATAAGATCTTTTAAGATACAAATTGAATGAAGACTCATCAATGAATATTGCATTGGACATTTCATTATTGAAATAGTTATTGAATCAGAGAGCATATTCTTTTCGTGTCGAGATTTTTTCTGGCATATTGACTATCCAATTCTCGATGAGATAATTTCATAGTTATTTTTAAATTTTTTAAGGTTCTATTGATTGTCGGAATTGAAATGGGAAAACCATTGCCATCCTCCTGTTCAAGGCATGCTTTAATCTCTTTTAATGTAAATTGAGGATTGATAGAGACGATGTTATCAATTTTTATTTGTATTCTTTCCGTAAGAACTATTTTCTTACTTCCAACCTCTTTAGTTTGAACGATCACTGACTTCATACGAAAATTTCAACTGAATTTGCGGAACTATGATTAATTTGTAACATTTCTGCTGCCTCTTTTGTTGTTTTTCCTTATTCCTGATTCATATATATTCTTCCGGGTTTCGTTTGAAAGTTTACTATATTTAACTCTTGGTCTTGAACTATTTTCTGAATTGCTTTTGATTGATTAAATGTTGAAATTGATTGATAAAATGTTGAAATTGATTGATAAAATGTTGAAATTGATTGATAAAATGTTGAAATTGATTGATAAAATGTTGAAATTGAATGATAAATGGTATATTTTTTTTTAATTTTGATAAAATTCAAAGGAACTGAGTTATAGGATTTTTCGTCCATAATATTTCTTGTAAAATAAAGCTGAAAGAAATTCGCACTGATACCATTGAATCAATTTAATTATTCGTTAAAATGAAATCGAAATGTATGAATAGCATCCCTGATTTATTCGAATCTATTCTACAAACCTTTCAAAATCAATAGATTTGATTATATTCTGGATTTTATTTAAGCTTAATATCATTTATGTTATCTATTTCATTACAAATAATTAGTAAAAAAAATAGTAAAATCTGCGTGTAAGAAGAATTTTAATTCACTTGATATAACCATGGGGAATTTTCGGAAAATATTCGACTTTTTTGCACTTTTTAATCAATAATTGCACATTTAAATCAATACTTGAATTTCTATTTTGAAAAATTTGCACTTAAATATCAATAAATGCACTTTAAAATTAATAAAAATAAAAAATTTTAAAAATCAATATTCTGGATTTTATTTAAGCTTAATATCCTTTATGTTATCTATTTCATTACAAATAATTAGTAAAAAATAATTAAATAGAGAGTCTGCATGTAAGAATTTTAAATAACTTGATATAACCATGGGGAATTTTCGGGAAATATTCGATTTTTTTTTGCATTTTTTAATCAATAATTGCCCATTTAAATCAATACTTGAATTTCTAATTTGAAAATTTTGCACTTAAAAAATCAATAAATGCACTAAAATTAATAATATTTTAAAAATCAATATTCTGGATTTTATTTAAGCTTAATATCCTTTATGTTATCTATTTGATTACAAATAATTAGTAAAAAATAATTAAATAGTAAAATCTGCATGTAAGAATTTTAAATCACTTTATATAACCGTGGGGATTTTTCTGAAAATATTCGATTTTTTTTGCACTTTTTAATCAATACTTGAATTTTTAATTTGAAAATTTTGCAATTAAAAATCAATAAAAAATGCACTTTAAAATTAATAAAAAAATTTTTTTTAATCAATATTCTGGATTTTATTTAAGCTTAATATCATTTATGTTATCTATTTTATTACAAATAATTAGTAAAAAAAATAGTAAAATCTGCGTGTAAGAAGAATTTTAAATCAATTTATATAACCGTGGGGAATTTTCGGAAAATATTCGATTTTTTTTGCACTTTTTAATCAATACTTGAATTTCTAATTTGAAAATTTTGCACTTAAAAATCAATAAATCCACTTTAAAATCAATAATAAGATGAAATTATTTATTACCACGTCATTATCTCCGCCATTGCATGGTACAACAACTGTACGCTTTTTTCGATTTTCATCATCACTAGCTGCGTCTTTGCATAATGTAAGGTTATTTGAATCTAACGGGCGAACAAATAAACTGGTTCGAATAAATCTGTTATCTAATATTGGCAATGGTGATCGGAACGCAGCATAAGCATGTTCGCTGGTAGCAAACTCAACGAGCGCGTGATGCTGATCTCCCTGAAATCCGACCTATACACAATGATTATTATTGATATTTACACTTCAATTCAGTCTCGTGTACTTGAACGCCAGTTACTTTACCGAAAGTTCGGAAATGCTGTCGCAATTGTGCCTCATCATTGCATTCAGTCGGGATATGGGTTAAAAGTAAGCATCGGGCCGAACCCTGGCGTCTATTATAACGGTTGTCGTTATTATTGTGGTTGTAACGGCCGACACCTCTTCGAAGTGCCGATTGGCGCTGGAATCTTTGCCTTCCTTGTCCACTACCGATCACAGTTGTTAGCTTAGAGCCTCCGTGATTGGTTTCTTGATTATCATCGCTATCTTTCCAACAGCTTTCTTTTTGGCTATTCTCCACCTGTGATGGAACATAGACTGGTGCAGAATCATGAACTTTGATTTTATCACTCTCAATAGCCTAGTTGTTAAGAAAAAATAGGAAATCAAAAATCAATAAACCAACCCCATCGATTTCAGGATGGCTTGGATCATATATGTCATTCATGCTTTTATTAGTGTGTTTCTCATGAATATTGGCCGAATATCTATTATTTTCAACATTTTTTAACGGCATCATGTTGTGAGATTGTTTAGAAATATTGAATTTATCAACCCAACCTATATATAATCATTTATTTTTTAATAATTTGTTATATTAACCAATTATATATTAACCAATTATATATTAACATACCTTGATTAAAAGGAATACCTTGCCAATTTGAATTTATCGTATTTGGCGGCATAGAAGCCCCAGAATAGATACAATTAATATCAGTTCTAACCTATGAAATGTTGAAAATTAGCAAATTAAATAATTTAAATAATACAATATCTTTTCCGTGATCAAATTCACATAATTCACCTTTCAAACACACTCCTTTTTCAACGAAATCTGGACAAGATGTTTTAATATCCCATAACCGTTTTTCATTCGAATAATCAATTAGTTTGGAATCATCTTTTTTATGCGAATAATCTTAAATAACGTTTTTCAATGCCACTTTAAATAAAAATGCATTACCCATTCTTTCGTAATATTTTTTCGTCCTATGACTTTTGTGACGACTAGAATGATATCGACGATCTTTAATATTAATGTCATCGTTATAACGCTTTTTCTTTCTACTTTCATCGTGCATTTTATAACTTGAATGATCTCGACTACGTTTCGAAAAAGAGCGATTAATATTGTTTCGTTTATCTTCGTCGTCTGAGCTTTTAATTTTGTTTATTGGAGAAATTTTACGAAAATCTGGAATTATCTCTTCTTCACTGGAACTAACTTTAAATTGGCTTTTATCTAACTCTACTTTTAACGTAATATTAAAATTCATGTAGTTATCACTTGTATTTTTTTCTGTATATTTTGATATTAAATCCGCTTCAGGCGAAATTCGTTTAAATTCTAATTTATTGATATATCTTTTATGTTTTAAACACTCGAAAACATCGTCAATGAATTTTTTGGTTTCTATGTAATTCTATGTAAAGAAAGATAAATGAAAAATAGTTTACTTTCACTTAAAAAAACTTGTAGCTGATCAACACAAATTTTACGTAGACTACTTTCGGATTTATCTTTTTTAAGTAAGGCAATAACATATTTTGATAATGGTTCAGGGTCGGCTTCAGATCTAGTATAAATTGTATGGAAAAATTTAACCTATAGTAACAAAATAACTTACAATCCAGTAAGCTCATTAACAAGCCATGACGCAAAATCATCCACATTTTCGATCAACATTTTATATTTTTAATTACGAACTTAAAAGATTCACTTATATAAACAAACTTTAAAATGGATACTTAATGCTTTTAAAGTTTTTTTCCAAAATACAATTTGTGACGGGGCAACCGTAACAAAATTAAGTTATATTTGTATAAATTTTTATATATTTTATTTCATAAACAAATTTAAATTGCCAACAATGAAACATCTGTGTAATATATAATAAAATTGAGTTAACACTAAATCAATCATAATTTTGATATTAATGAATTATCACGAATTATTTCATTTTAAGTATTGCTCAATTAGTTTCTTTTATTGCTTGCAATATTGACAAAAATTTAATTTTTTTATTATTAATTTTAATTGAAAACCGATTGATGGGTTGCTAGTAGGGAAAACTTTCACATCCGTATTCGACTTATTTCGTTAATACTTAATTTACCTCCCCACAATAAACGCACATAATCAATTTAGGTAATTAAAAAACAATAAATCATTCATCTTGATTTAGATTATGTTTAAATTTCTTGCTTTGATTTGTTAAATTTACGTTATAGGAGCTGTAGAACATTAAAGATCATACATATATGTAGGTAAAATCTTTTATTTCCTGCAGTAAAAACAGAAAACAATTAAAAAGAAAATTTATAACTCTTGTGGAGAAAATTGCAATTATAAATCGTTTAAGGAATGGCGAAAAAATCGTTAAATCGAAATCGTTAAATTTTAATAAATCTACAATTCGGACTTTAAAGAAAAATGATAAGAAAATAAGAAAAACTATTGCAGATGGTTGCCCATTAGGTGCGAAGCGCGGGATTTGCATATGTTTACGTCTAAGAGACATCAGAAGAATTTCTTCGTAATTAATATCACACGCTTTATTTGTACAAAACCATTGTTTGTTAAACCATTTAACGTGTCCAATAACTTGAAATGAGCCATGATTGAATTGGAAACATTGGATAATTGTTCAACACTTTGGCTAGTAAACATTTGAGTTGTGTTGATCTTTTTAAGAGCTAGATTAAATAGAATATCATATTCATAAGTTAGCAAGTTTATCTTTTTATCGCTAATGTCATAAATGGTTTCAGATAATTTACGAATATTTTTAAATTTTTGGGGAAATTTCATAAAAATATCTTGGAGTTCCTCTTCTGTCATTTCATGATTTACAGAAATTAAATCGTTGATTTCCAATCGTTTTGAAAAACTTCCATTAATAATTTGCAACGATCTTGCTGAGCCACGATCACATGGACAAGTTTCACTGCTGAAAAGACATCTCTTCGCCATATTGCTCATTGAAATACGACATATCAAACATTCATTATCTTCCATTCTTTAAAACCACAATTCCAGAAAACATAACTCCAACAATCTAAAAAACCGATACAATCAAAAACTCGATCAAAACTCAAAATAATACTCACAATAACTTTGACTAAATTCCACAATTGTTCGCGTCTGTGTGCGCACACAATTCAAATCAATAAAGTAAAAAGCGCACACAGGCGCGAGATAAACTAATAATGCGACAATTGTCCGCGTCTGTGTGCGCACACAACCCAAATACAAAAAAAAGTAAAAAGCGCACACAGATGCGAATTAACCTCATAAAATATCTTCTGTTTCGAAATCGTTAAATTTTAATGAATCTACAATTCGGACTTTAAAGAAAAATGATAAGAAAATAAGAAAAACTATTGCAGATGGTTGCCCATTAGGTGCGAAGCGCGGTACTTGCATACGAAACGTTAATATGGTAAAATGGAACGAGCATTGATGCTGTGGTTGGAAGATTGTATAGCCAAAAAGATACCTGTGTGTGGAAATCTTATTAAGAGGAAAGCACTTAAAATCTATGAGTATTTTGAAAAAATTGACGACTCTTCTCCAGAGCAACACAGCCACACATTTACTGTAAGCGCAAGTTGGCTAGATAATATTAAAAAGGTATTTCTTGCCCAACATTAAATTTCAAGGTGGACAGGCTTCAGCTGATGCCAAGGCTGCCGATAAATTTAAAACTGAGCTCCCAGAAATTATCGATAAAGGAGGATATGCAGCAGATCAGATTTTTAATGCGGACGAGACAGCATTGTATTAGAAGAAACATCCATCTCAGACCTATATTTCAACAGATGAAGAGCGGGAATCAGGCTTCTGTCGCAATCTTGAAAAAATTGATAAAACCCATGATTATAAATTTTTCTTCAAATCCTTAAGCCTTCAAAAATATTATTATATCTGAGATGCCGGTATTTTGGCGAGCGAATAAAATAGTGTGGATGACTCAAGAATTATTTAAGGATTGGTTTTATAATTGCTTTATTCCTCAAGCGGAAGATTTATGATTGAAAAGAACCTTAGCTTCAAAGTTTTGTTGATAGTTGATAACGCCACTAGTCATAGTAAGGAGCTGAATCACCCAAATGTAAAAATTCTTTATTTTCCTCCTAACTGCACTTCACTAATACAGCCGCTGGACCAAGGAATCATCCGAACTTTCAAAATCTATTACACAGGGAAAATTTTTGAAGCCATTTTTAACAGATTAGAAGATCAAGAAGGTAAAGTTCTTCTTGAAGTTTGGAAAGAATTTTCTATTTTTGATTGCACCCGAATTGTTTCATTAACTTGTACAGAAATTAAAAAGGTCAACACTTAATTTATATTGGAGACCTTTATTAGCTCTAGTAGGTTACAGGTAGACATACATTTTACTTTGCCGTGCTGTTTCCAGCGTAACCCAGAATACAAAGAGTGTTTCCCCGCTTGATACCCGTTGAGCGATCAACGTTGGTAATTCATCAAGTGGGTGAGTGCTAGCAAAAAGTGAGCGCACTATCTGCACTATAATTGTCGGTCACTTCTTTGTTTCACGGACAGCCGATAGAAGACCTATGTCCGATTTACTCCGGTCTTTATATTTGAATTGTTTTCCCAAAGTCGGAACTATTCTAACGGCGCCCCTACTCATTACACACCTTTACCCAGTAGTACTCCCACCTGTACCGACACTTGTGCATACATCTACAAGTCATTCACCATTACATGCTCCTATGCACACTGTCACCCTTTCTAAATTGGTTTACAACTTTACCTCTTTTGTCCCTTTACTTTAGTTTAAAGTATACTAGCATATATCACTCCGTTGAAGATTACATTCGTTTTAAATTAACCCAAAAAAAAACTTTTCGTCTTATACAGATTTTCTATACCCCAGTCTTTAAATTAAGTAAAAATTTTATCGTGCATTAAAAGAAAAGTTTTTTTACATTCGATTGATTAAAGGGGTTAGGGTTATTATTACTTTTTTTCTTTTTAACAAATTAATCAATTAGATGGGAAAACTTATTTCAATACTAATCCGGAAGTAATAATTACCACATATATTGGTATTTTATATTTATATTTTTACATATTTATTTTAGGTTTTAGCGCTATTAGTGTGAAATGCCGTTTAATTCAAACGCACCGTTGTGAAAAGAATTAGTGCCGGGTTTCACGATCGCGTCGCTTACTTTTCCCTCGGTCCTGTTTGTCATAAGCAGCTTGATTCTCATTTTAAGCTTTCTATTTTTACATAATTAATCTTTTCTGATTTAAGGCAGCGCTAAATACAGATCGTCACTCTGTTGGCTCGACCTAGTGGATGCAATCAGGTTGCGGCAACTCATCCCACCTCATTATCTTGATCCATTTAGGCCCAAATATGATTTCGGAATCAGATTTTTATAGTCACTGATTCGGTGAGGTACTAATTTTCTGTTTTTAATACTTAACTCGAATGCTTACTTAACATATTTAATTTTATAAAGTTTTCGTCGTAGTCAGTGGAAATTTTAATATGTTGTGGAAAAAAAAAAAAAAAAAAAAAAAATCAAATTTTATTTTAATAAATTCCAACTGGCCATAAGGCCGAAGGGGGGAACTTCCCACCACTTAATTTTCTTGTTTCTTAATACTTCAAATCTTCTATTGCTGGAGTTGGAAACTCCCGCAATTGGACGTTGTTTGTTGTTCTCCGGTAAGCATCATACTGACAAGAGAAGCTAGCCATGGCCCGTATATCAGCACCGGACATTCAGTCTTAGATTAGGAGAGGCTTTCTGGCTTTCAATGCCTCTATCTGATAAGTTAACTGCTGTATTCTAAAAATTAGTTATTTTTTCGGAGTAGAAAGGCTCCATTTGCGATTGTTGTAGCGTTATATTATAATATATACGGAATGTGGCAATTAGGAAGGAAAGATTATAGTATTGATATGAACGCAAAATGGCACTACCAGCTAGGCGGAGCCTTTACAAAGGCTCCTACAGGTACCAAACTGATAGTACCTTTACCATATTGCTAAATGGGCGGGACTCCAATAAGAGTCCCTACATCAACCCTTTCAGCAATGACAATAAGTACTATATACATATATTTATCAATATTACGATATTTATATATTATATTATTAAGATGTATATTTATGTTTATTAGTTTATTTATTTTATTTATATTAGTTTAAATTAATTATTTATATTAATTTATATTAGTTTATTTATTTTATTTATATTAATTAAATAAATTATTTATATTAATTTATTGGTGTTTTGGAAAAAATAAATTCATTTTTATAAAACAAAAACATAAAGATTAAAGGTTATTTTATTTATTTTATTTAATACGTGTACCTATAGTCGATATCAGAGATCATAGTAGATATAATACATATAAGTCGATATATATATATAATAGATGTAGGACATTTAAAGGTGACGGTTTGATGATATAATATTACCATAATGGACAAATAAATAAGAATTAATAAATAAGGAATACTTTTATTATAGTTTAATTAATTAGTCGATGTATGTGTGCTCGCGATAGGTATGGTAGCTACTGATAATGGCCGCCGTGCACGCTACTCTTGAGATTGATTTTATCTCTTTTTTGGTTAGTCCTATTATTTTAAGTCTTGTATCGTTTTCCTTATCCCACGATCCAAGAGTACCTACCACAAGTGCAGCAACTGTGGTTTTACATTTATATGCGTGGCCTATTTCAAGTGCCAGATTTTTATATTTTTCAAAGTTATTATTCCTAGCTATTTTAAAGTTTTCGCGATTTTCGTAGGGTACTTTAATGTCTAGGATATGTATTAGGGAGTTCCTGGACGATTTAATTATTATGTCAGGTTTAAGTGTAGTTTTGACACCTTCGGGGCAGATTTCAATGTCCATTTTGAAATTTAGTTGGGTCAGGAGGTCAGTGACAGCTTCAAGTACACGCGAGTGTTTATTTCTCCGTGCATTTATTTTTACAGGGCAATGATTGAATATGTGGGCCTGTGTTTCAGGGAAGGCTCCACATTGTCTGCATAGAGTGCCTAAATTGCCTTTGATTCTATGTGGAGTAAATTTAAGGTTAAGAATATTGTTTCGTGCCCTTAAGAGGAAAAGAAATTGGGCGTCGTTTAGAATATCGGTTTTTATAAAGTAGTCTGCTGTTGTACTATCAGAGATGGATTTGGCTATGTGTCCTTGACAAGTAAGAAGGCACCAACTTTCGGTGTGTATCAGGCTTATTATTGAATGAAGTTCGGAGGATGTATCAGATAAGTTAGATGATGAGAAGTAATTAATACGGTCCTTATATTTTATCTCTAATTGGTATTCGTCTTCTAAAAAGACTATTTTGGTGTGTATGGCGTATTTTATGCGAAGGCGATTGGATGCTTTGCGGAATTTTGCAAAGAACGAAAAAGTAGGAAAGGATTTTGAAATCTCGTCATTGACCCATAGAAATGCGGCTTCCATATTACCCATTCCACGAGATTCCGCCAGTTCATCAAGAACTAGTTTTCGGAAACCAAGGTCGACAGAATTCAAGGCTCGAATGAGATGGATGATTCTCTGTATCAGATATTCATCTATTGCAGATGTGAGCCCGAGGCCTCCCATTTTAGTTGAGGCATATAAAAAGTTATTATTAATATTAATAATTCTGTCACCTATAAAAGTCTTTATTATCATTTTTATTTTTTGGTCAAACCCTTTTTGGGGTTTTCTATATTTAATAATATTATCCTTATGAGAATCAAGCATATTGTGAGCTATTTCGCAGTTACGTAAGGTGAAAAAAAGACGTGAGTGGATAAAAATCTTATAGGCGTTAAGTTTTTGTGAAGGATGGAGGTGAGAGTCGAAAATTGACTTTGTGTCTTTTATGGCGTTATCAAGTCTTTCATCGATGTTATGCCTCATTTTGAAAGAAAAATCAACTCCAAGATATCTATAAAGGTTGGAGTCATCTATTCGCGGAATAAGTTCATTATAAAGTTTATAGGAGAATAATTATAATCATGGTTAATGTGAAAGTAACCAGATTTAGAAGGTTTGAATCGAAGGTTAGCCATAGAAGCGAGACGTACAGTTTCGAGAAGAGCGGCGTTTATAGAGGCATATGAATTAGCAACAAGTACAATGTCATCCGCATAAGCAAGTATGCCGACATTATGACCATGAAAAAGAAATGGATGATTTTGCAAGATATTACGTAATATGAAGTCTATAGATAAACAAAAGAGGGTCATAGACAGGGGACAGCCCTGCTTTACACCCTTAACGATTGGTACAGAGGAGGATTTTTCCCCCTCGCAGTCAAATATAGTGTTTACGTTGCTATACATATCCTGTAGTAGCAAGATGGTTTTAGAGTCTAGACCCATTTGGGAGAGGGTGTGCCAAATTAGATCATGAGGAAGTGATCCAAAGGCGTCAGAGATATCTAACCATATAATGTGGAGGTCAGTTTTTTACGAAAGGAGGATTCTTTAAGAAGATGTAGGATGAAAGTTATGCTCAGAACAACCATCTGGAGCACCAATGGCTTTTTGGTTGCATGTCAATAAATTACCGTCTTTAATCCACGATAAGAGGCGGTTATTTAGGAGGGAGGAGAAGATGCGATATGCAGTGTTCATTAAGGATATGGGGCGCCAAGAGCTGGCCTCGTGACTGATTTCAGTTTTACCATTTTTCAGTAGGAGTTTCGTACGGAAAGTTTTCCAGGATGTTGGGCAATGTCGGTTGCGTAAGATGTTGTTACAGAGCGAGAGAATGAAGCTGAAGTCAGGCGAGATTTTTTTCCAGTCAGCCAAAGTGATTCCATCAAGTCCTGGAGCAGTGTTTTGGAGTTGTGAGAAAATAAGTTTAATATCATCTAAGACAAAAGGAGTGGATGAGAGTTTTTCCGGTAAAGATGGAAAGTTTATAAAAAGATCCGTATTGCAGTGTGCGGAAGTACCTGCGAAAAGTCTCACAATATTAGGCATAGTTGGTTTGCTACACTCAACTTTATTATTTAAGATCTTTGTTATCTCCTCTTTAGGTTTAGTTTTATATTTAAAACGTTTAATGCAGAGCAGTTCATTTTTAGTCCTATTTTTCTTATGGACAATGTCTGCAGGTTTTTTAATTTTATATTTATCAGGAGAAATATGTGAATTTATTTTTTCCATTTCATTAAGTGCTGTTTCACAGTCCATATTATTATTATTTAAATTAATTATTATACTTTTAATAAGTGGGGAATATTTTTTAATATTATCTTCAGGTATTTTATGGGAAATATAGTTTTCGATAACAGTTCTCATATATTTTTGCATAATATTAATATTAGGATTAGTTAATTTTGTATTTCTTATTAGGCATTTAATGAGGTGGCACACAAAAAAGGCAGATTCGTTTGAGGAAGAGCAACGGGGGTACTCATATTTAGTGAGTCTAATTGCGATTGGTGAAACGATTTTTTGCAGATCAAGAATGGTATTAAGTATGCTATTTGCCAGAGATAAGTGTATGGAGTGGCTATCATCAAGTAAAGGATCTATTATAACAGCAAGATGTCTCCGCTTATCAAGATAGAAGAAGAACCAGTTGTCTTTGCCATTTGACATTGGCATAATGATTTCGTTCCACTCATCGAAATCTTTGAAAGGGAAGGAAGAGAAGAAGGTTTTGAAATTATGTTGGATTAGAGAGTTACCAACAAAGGGGTCCACGAAGATGGTTGATTTTTTAATAGCGAAGGAGTAAACGAATGCCTTTATTGTGTGCTGGGACCATCAAGCTGACTCCTTATCCACATTATTAGTGAATAAGCAATCATTTGGTATATCTCTACTAAATTTAATATTAATCATATCTTCATCTGAAGAAGTTAATTTTGCTTCCTGGGTGTTTCCAGGCACTTCTGGGGTGTTTACAGGTATCTCAAGGTTATCTGCAATCACCTCCTGGGTGTTTAGAATATTGTTCAAAATATTATTATTATTATTATCAATATCCATGGACACTGGCATTTCATCGGTATGATTTTGTGATGTTGATGGGATGTTAGGCGGTATTGGATGTCTTTGAGCTATATGATCAATGATGCCATCAATTGGGACCCAGCTCCTACATGCACAGTATATGTCGGCATTTTTATCCATGATTCTATTCCTATGCTTTTTTTTCATATGTTCCCATACACACGCCAATGGGGTGTCCCAATTCCACGTCGTGAAGCATTTTTGTAATTCTTTGTGACTATTGCAAGTGAGTTATTATTTTATCTATTTAATATATATCATTTTTAGTGTATCCTTATCGTTTTGGATTTCATGCACATACTGTTCGACATGTCTGTATATGTCTTTGTGCGTAACCGGATATATTACGAAGCGTTCGTCATCACCCTTGCATTGGCCGCAGTCTATGATGGAGTGTTCAGTGATGATGATGTTGTGTCTTTCAAGTGCGTGCTGGGCCAATTTTTCCCTATTGTAAATGGAGATCGCTCCACAAAAAGGTGTGCGTAAGTGGTGTTTGCATCTACATTTCCCTCTGGAGTTGAAGTAGTAGAGATTAGGATCCTGCATATATAGTGATTTCAGGCTAGGTGGTATTAAGGTTTGGGTTGGTTTTGGGAATTCGCCTGTGTCCATGGATATTTTTATTCCAACAAGGGATTTAGGTTTGTTACAATTACAACATTTAGGGTTGTTAGCATTATTATTAACGTTATCAGTGTCAATCTGCTCTATTATCATTTTCATTAATTATGGGTAAGTTGTCGATCAGAGCGATGGTGTTATTGGGATCATTGGAGAATAAGGAGGAGTTGGATTGAAGATTTTCGTTAAGGAGTGATGTTTCGTTTAATGGGGAAAGTTTAAAGGAAATAGGGTTTATGAAAGAATCCTCAACGTCATCGGTTACAGAGTGTCTCTGTACAGAAACCTCTATGATATCATGAGAGTCGTTTTGGCTTACTGAGTCTATGGAGATGTGAGAGCTAGTTGTTTGGATGATAGAAGTATCGTTTAACGGAGAAGGTTTGAAGGATAAGGGAATTATCATAGAGTCATTATCAAAGTAAGAGTATTTTTTTGAGATGTTGGATTCATCTTTTATGGGAGTTGATGTAGTATTTGGGAGATAGAGATTATCAGGATTAGTATTGGATGAGACACTGCTGGATAGTTGGACATCATCGCAGTCTTCATCAAGATCACAAGTGTTAGTTTTATTGGTAGGGGGATTTAAGCAAGAAAGAGTATTATTATACATAGTGTCCGTCGAAGCTTTATGGATTGGAGCGATGGGAATTGTAGCAGAGGTTAAGGGTAAAGGCCTTGATAAGGTGCTTGTTGTCAAAAATTCTCTTGATAATCGAGCAGATGATATAATAGGTGTAGTTTTATGAAAATTTTTATTATAATTATATTTTGATAATTTAGTAATAGAATTAGTAAATTTAAATGATTTTAATATTTTATTTAAGCTAGAAGGTTTAGTTATATTGATCTTTTTAGGTGGAATTGGGGATATCACGGTTATGATCTAACAAGGTGATGATTGGTTTTGAATAATGGGATCGAGTGGGATGAAAGATTAAAGGCTTTTTATTAGTATCATCGTGGACGAAGTTGTGAATATTTTAGAGGAATGATAGGTTTAGAAAAGTGAGATCTTAAAGGATGAAGAACTACCGGTTTTATGGTATCGGGTTTATTGGAAGTGGTGGTGTTATAGGGTTTTATAATGATGGAAGAAAGGCTACCTCGTAGGGTATTTTTGGTATAGTCAATAGTTGAGGTACGTATGGTATTGGATACAGGGGCAGTTTTTTCATTATCAGAGAAAAGCGTATTATTGTCGTTTGATAAAGAGCTATCATGGTTTTTTTTCGGAGTGATGAGGGCAGAGTTAGAAGATACTGGAAAAGAGCTAACAGTTAAGTCTTTAAATGTAACTGTCTTAGATGATGCGAGTGGGCCGTAGGCCGGCGAGCTTCGTCTTTTCTCGTGTTCTAGTCGGATTTCCATATTGAGTTTGTTCAGGATCAGTAATATCTAAAGCTGTTATCGGTGGTTGTGCATAATTATAAGCGAAATTCGGGATTTTTTTGTAATTATTTGTGTGTTTACGAGGAGCAAATATGGATTTTCTAAGTGATCTTTCTTTAAATTTTAAAATTAGAAAAAAGTCTTTGGTGATATAAAGGTTACTAGGTTTGTTTTTTAGAATTTTATGGATATCTATAAAAAATGTTTTACTTAAGTTGTAGAGTTGACAGTGGTTCGTTGGTTTGTAAAGTTTGGTATTATTAGGGAAAGGAGAGGGTATAGGTTCGCTAGAAGGGTTCAAAATATTAATTAACTGAATATATTTTTGATTTAGGTCATAAAGGAAAGTTTCGTAGATGTTACTGATAGTTATTGGGTTGTATTTTAAATTGAAAATGATGGTTTCTATATCTATAAAGAATTTATTTCCTATATGATTTAGGTTCTGGATATTGATAATGACGTTTGTGCTGTTGGTAGGCGTTGTGACATTTTCTGGGAGTCGGCCGAAGGCCGGCGAGCTGTGATTGAATATTACGGTTTCCGGGCTTACATTTGCTGTGAGTCGGCCGTAGGCCGACGAGCTGCGTATAATTTTTTCGTCCTCCGAAGGAGGACGAAAAAAATTTTTAGCGTTGTCATCGGATCTGGTTTTTGAGGAAAATATAAACAAATTATTCTGAATTTGTTTTTTCTTTAATTTTTTGCGTTTTTTATTTCTAGCTTTTTTATTTTTATACATTTTTCTAAAATCATTAAAGAAGTAATTATCATGCTTTTTTTCAAAAAATGTCAATTTTTTCACGTTTTTATTTTTAAAATCAGGGGTTTTTACGTTTTTATTTTTAATAATTTGATTTTTAATAAAATTTTCATTACTAATATTAATTCTATTTATGGTGTTTTTAAAATTATTAGGGTTTTCATTAACATTTTTTTTAAATTTTCCTTTAAAATTAACATTTTTAAAAAAAGCATGTTTTTCTAACGAATTATTAATCATAAAAGAAAGGTAATTTTGATTATAATTTACGTTAGATTGCCATATTTTTATGGCTGCTTCGAATGCCTCTAGGAAATCAATATGCTGTTCTCGGACCAGGTTTTCGATTATAAAACATCCAGAGATGAGCTTATCAGCATACCTATATGTATTTTGGCTTATATCTCGAATATTGGAGCCAATACAATCCCAGCAAGCAGTTCGGAGATCCTTCGACATTTCAATGGTTCCTGAAAAATAGTTAAAAAGCTGAAAAGCAATAAAAAACTCATTGATTTCTGCCCAGTGCTATGAATGTTATATAGGAGTGATTCTCCTAAGCACTGGGTAACGGCGGGAGTAAACTTGTGACAATTTAAATAATTAGTTGACATTAAAGAAAAATTTTTGAGGTAAAAAGGGAACCCGGTTTTCAGGTAATGACTATTGGTTTGGAAATTTATAATAAACGTATGAGTATTTTTTATTTTTATTTATTTTGTTCGAAAATAAATTTTAATTTATGTATTTGTTTTTTACAGTAACGGTTGGCGGTATTTGCGGCTCGGTGGAAGTTTGTACTAGAGTTGAGGTTTCGATTTATGGGGTTGGGGCTGTGTTGGGATTAGGTGGGTTTCTCTATAGACAAAATTAGTAATACGGTTATGATTGGTCGATAACGGGTAGGTAGTATGGAATTCGTGGGTGAGCTAATTAGGTCTGGTAAAGTGTTAGGGGGGTGGAGAGTGTTACTAAAATTAGTTATAGGTAATTCTGACGATATTATTAAAGGAATATGAGCATTGCTCCTAAAATTAGCTCTAGGGGGAATTCCTTAATCGATACAATTAATATTATATAATAAATTAATTAATTAAATTTTTATGATAATAATACAAAAATTAATAGTAATAATAATAATAGTAATACTGATAATAATTATCTTAATGGTAATAGTGATACTAATAATAGTAATAATATTAACAGTAATAATAATAATAATATGGTGATGATGATGATAATAATAATAATAATAATAATAATAATAATAATAATAATAATAATAATAATAATAATAATAATAATAATAATAATAATAATAATCATAATAATCATCATAATAGCAATAATCGTACAAATAATGATAATGGTAAGGATAATAATAATGATGATAATAGTAATACTAAGGAAAATAGCAAAAATAATAATAATGGTGATGATAATTGTAATAATAATAGTCATAATAATAATAATCATAATAGCCATAGTGTTCATGTTTAAATTCAAGATCACGAATAATAATTTTATTTTTGAATAATAACAATTTGTCCATGTCAATACCATAAGATAATGCCATCATTGAACAACCTAATGGTCGCATCTCAGTTGATTGGGTAGAAAGCTGCTTAATATCCGCAATAGAACGACATATTATGTCGCAAGGCATTTCATATCCATGTTTATATCTAAATCGAACTGCTTCCATTTGTGCACGACATACTTGAGATCGATAATCAGGGATCATACCAGTCATAACACCTCCAGTACTTTCAGTAATATTAAACAATCTTGTAGCTGAACTCTTCTCAATCATTTTGTCTGGAACCTTTCTTTGTGTAGCTACTACATCACAATTATTGCATCGAATACCCACGGAAATCCGTCCACCAAATAAATTTAATATTAGTTGGCCAAAAACACCATTAAAGTTATCAGGATCTCTTGGGATCATAAAAAAGGAACCATCAGTTTCGTTGGTAGTATTTCCAATTTCCATTGAGTTATCAGATTAATAAATTTCTTCATTAAAAGCAGCCATCATTAACAACTCTTTCCTTAAATCGAAACATAACTCATCCAATACAATCGATCGATAAAAATCTAAATCTAAAAATTAGAAAAACTTACAACCAAACTAATTAATAAATATTGCCATACTTCTTGCTCGCGTCTGTGTGCGCACACAGCCAAAAACAAAGAAAAGAAAAGCGCACACAGACGCGACACACCAACAACCCAACCCAAAAAATGACATTGCTCGCATCTGTGTGCGCACACAAACCCATCACACAATACAACGCGCACACAGACGCGCATTGAGCTCATAATTCACCACATAGTAATAATAATTATAATAGTAATAATAATAATATGAATCTTATAAAAATTATAATAATCATATTAACAATACTAATAAAATTGTATATGTTATGATATATGTCTGACAAATGAACGAGACTAACAAATAGATGAACGAGCCTTTTCAAATCAATTAATTAAAGAATTAGCCAATGTCCGGAGTTTCAAGACGGCCACGATTATCCTCTACTCTGCCTGATTGAAGAGTTCCAGAGAAAACACGTTTGATGCGGGAGTTTTTAACTCTTGCATCCGATGATTGTATTCATAAAAGCTACAGTTTTCATAAGGGTGAGAATTAATCTCCCCTTCGGCGAGATGCCAGATGGATTTCATAAAATAATTTTTTTTTTAATTATTCTACTTAAACGCATTAGGCCACAGAGAGTTGCTGCACGTCGGTAACGTGAACTAATGGTTATAATCGCGAACGAAGAAAATGGAGAGAGTGTGGGATGGATAGAGGAAAAAGAGCTTGATCTGAATGGAATATCTATACCACAGGATGAACAGATTTGTTCTCTCGTCATTTATTCCATTAAGGATCATTTTGCTTCCACATGGGAAAATGGATAAGCATAAAATTAAATTTGTACATTCATAAAATATTAATTTTTAATGATTCAACTAGAAATTCTTCACTTTTTTTACTTTAATAATAGACGATAAGGCTATGACTATTTTAAAGTGATTTTTTATGCTAATTTCAGCAATGTTTAAAAACAATTAATTTTTTTTTACAATTAAATTGAGTGTTTTTTTCGGGGGGTCAGAGAAATGTGACGTCATATTTGAAGGGGTCTGACTTTTTGTGACGATGTGTGACAAGGGGGGTGTCAAAAATCGGCGAAAATCGCGTGACGTCATTTATGGACGGCCCCTTATACAACATTATTAAAGATGCAATAAATTTAAATTTCCTGGTATTTTTCATAAGTCCATTTGCTTCTACTTTCATTTATTTCCAATAACGATCATCTTGTGATATTTCTTCCAAATATATTTATATAAAAACTCAATTCCTCTTATTTTTCTACAAAATTCTTTAAATACTAAGTTACAACAATTGGTTCCATCTAAAGATTTATTAATATTAACACAGAGTGATCACTCTTAAATAGTAATGTATATTGTGTAATAACTAACGCAATATACTCTGATCTGCTTCACATTTGGTCCTTGGCCTCTAATGTAATATCATTACTTACTAATTCATAAAAATTGCCTTTTTTGCCAAAATTTCTTTATAAAAGATATTAAAAATATAGAATTTCTCAAATTTAAAGTGCAAGAAAAGCTTGCTTTGCTTATATATATATATATATATATATATATATATATTCTGAAAATAATTAGCAAATAGAATATTTTTTTGAAATAGATTAAAATTTTTTGCAAATTTCTTGTAATATTTTATTTTTTTAAATTTATTATTTATTTATATTATAAAAATATGTTCTTTGGATGTCAGTTTCAGATAAAGCCATTGGAAACATGCATAAATTGATTTAGTTTTGGAAATCGATTCTCTAAAAGATGATTTCATAAAGGATAGGGCCAATTTAAAATGGTAAAATATTTGTTTGTTTCTATGATAAGTGACATTATTATTAATTTCATTTAGAGAGAAATTATATGTATGAATATCGGACAAGCTGGAGTTCAAATGTCGAATGCTGCATGGGAATTATTTTGCGTAGAGCATGGAATAGAAGCTAATGGAAAACTAAAACTAAACTTGGTCGATGATGATAGTACGGCATTCAAGACATTTTTTGAAGAACTGCCAACGAAAAACCAGTTTGTTCCCAGAACCATTTCAGTTGATTTAGAACCAACTGTTCTTGGTACGTAAATAATAATTAATTTTTATATTATTAAATAAACAAATATTTTTACTTGATTTGTAACAATTCAAAAAAATTTTTTTTTTTATTTTTTTGATATTTAACTGGAATAATTTTTTTAAGAAAATATTTTTCAGATAATTATTGTTAGTTTCAATTTTATTATTAACATTTTCTCGCCATTGACGGCTGAAGTTGAAAAAATATTGTTGATATGTAGGCAAATAACGGTTATAGTTTGAACCGCCTCACCCCATACAGCCACCAGTGGTATTACACTCGTTTGCATTCAGTAGTCACATCTATAATGTTTAAAAAAATCAATAAATATGATATGTTGATTTTTAGAGTTGCAATGAATAAATGAGTTTAATATAGAAAGTGAGAAAGTGGTAGAAAAAATAAACTGAACACACAAACACAACACAGTAAAAAATGCATGTGAAATTTTGATATATAGAATCGTTGTAATGAATAGACGCACTATAATAAATCAGAAATATTTAGAAAAAATTGGCGGAAAAAATTTTCGACGGAATTTCCGAAAACTCAAATTTGAGTTGTAGAGATAATGATGACATAATTTTGTAAGATTTATCTTCAATTTTTAATAAATTTAATAGCTTTTTAGTATTTCACATTGTCCTGAAATATCTAGTAACTTTGCTTTCAGATGTTGATGTTGGGAAAAAATACTAGAAAATCGTAAATTTTATTAACCTAAATTTAAAAATTAATATTTCTATAGAATCCTTTCTTAAATGTTGTAAAAAATAGATTTGTTTAGGGATTAACAAATTATATTTGTAAAATAATTACTTTAAAAATAATAGAACTCCCGTTATATCAAAATAAATCCAAATTTTTACTAATAAATACATAAAGATCTGGAAAAAATTATTTATCAATTAAATAAATAGCTAAAAAATAAACTTATATATTAATTCCATTTTATCAGAAATGATGATTCATCTATAATTGGTGTACATACCAACCTGTATTATAGATGCATTTATTCCGTGCAAACAGGTAAAATAAATATACGCCAGCATAATTATATTTATAAAAGAAAATTCTATAACACATAACAAAGTTATTATTTATAATCCATAGAAGTAAATTTTCATACTATAGAAAAACACAATTTAGTTTGTCAACAAAATTTTAATTGAATAGATTACTAGGAAACACTTATGCTCGAAATTTCGACACAATTAGATATTACATTAAAAATTACATTAACACTAAATAACTCTGTAGAATGAATGTGGAGCGGACGACTATATTCAATGTCAGAGAATAAATATATTGAATTCAGAGATTAGAGTAAAACTATAGAATAACAATTTGTCACCTACGTGAACTTTGAATCGGTATTATATGCAGATGGCACACTTCCAAAAGCATGAACCAATTGCTGCTTAATTCGTACTTCTTTATCAAAAACTCCCTATCTGAAATTAAACATCCTTTAGAGAAAACTGTATTGTTCAGTTTATACAGGCATTGGATGATGTAGCTGCAGGCATAGTTTATTTGTGGTAAAAAACTAATGGAACAAAGGGAAAGATGGAACTTGCTAGTGAACAGCAGGAAGAATACACCAAACAATCTCATTGATATCTTTGCTAAAAGATTATCAATATACTTGTTTGAGATCATGATCATTTTGCAGGTCAATATTTTGGTACTGCATGTCAAGATTGCAATCTAGCTAGAAGAATAAATCATTCTTTACCAGCTGCATTTCACAATCTTTGCGGATACGACATTCATCATAACCTAAAATAAGCAATAACAAAACTCCTCGATTGGAATATAAATGTTATTCTTCAATCAACAGAAATGTTTCTCACGCTTATAGGCACAACAAATGGAAGAAGAATTAGATTCCTTGCACTTTTTAAATAGCAGGATTCCTTCTTTTAGGAGTGTAAAAATGTGGACTTACGTTCACAACAGTATCCAATAATGATTTCCGATGGACTCCTGAATATTTCAAATTATCCTATGACCAAAACATTGTTCTCAGATAAAATTTGTTTAATAGTTAGAAAGATGAAAGACGAGAATGAAGGAAAGCAATACGAAGAACGAGTGTTCCTCCGACCTAGGTTTGACTCACTTCAAGGTGATAAAGACGCACTTAAAGTCAAAAGAATAAGTCTTGCAAATTATAATTTCACATACGAAGTCTAGAAAAGGTGTATACTAATGATGTAACAGCAAGTATCGCATAAAAGAGAATAGGAAGTATCGATCATGAGTTGTATACATTCAAAACAAAAAAAAGAACTCTTCAATATTTGAAAAATATACAGACGGTCACTAAAATTCGTCATATACATATCACAACTGCTCTGTCAAGAAATGAATGTCAATCAAAACCATTCGGATATTTCTAATAATCTGATGTGTAATTTAACGTGAATATCAAAAAATATATTGTGAAAAATTTGACTTAGTTAATTGAAATGTTCTGGTTATAATTTACGTACTTGTTACAATATATTTAAAAAAAAATAATACCAAAAGCTTAGTGCAATATCCTATTCTTATTATCAACAGTTAAACTTGTTCATTGAGTCACAGAACTGCTAGACTTATTTTTTGAGAGACTAATTTTGTAACACGAGAGCATACTGAATGTAGGCTTATTCTTAGCGTTAAAGGGTTTCACCTTCCACAATATCTAGGTCCACATGTAATCTACTGGATTGACGGTGTGTGACAGATCAACTACCTCGACATCCTGATGGTTTGAATATGTGGTAGATTTTATTAACCTGTTGGTTTTTGTCTGTGGGTCGGGAAATGGCACATGTACATAGTTTAGTATATAAAATGATTTCGTTACAGAAATAAAAATATGAAAAGAAAGAGTAAGTATATATAAACCTTTATATAAACATTTAATCAACTTATGATATTATATAAAATGAAAGTAACAATATCATGTATCGTATGTATGAATAAAATTGCAATAAATCCAACGAATATTTTTTTTATATTGACATGATTGATAGGTACATTTGTGTGTCCATTTTCTTTCTTCTTTGCATTTTAAAATCTTCTTACTCTGCTATTTTCTGCATATTAAAACGAAATTTATGAGATTATATTTACACATTATAATTTATAAATCGGAGGCACTACATCATGCTTACTGTCTAATCAAAAATGGACATAAATTTGCAAATAAACTTTAAAAATGTTTTAGCATTAAATTCTGTCAAATATCCGTCGGTATATATAGCCTATTTTGTGTGTGAGATAGTGTGTGTATATTAGCTATTTAAAACAAATTCAAATTATTTTAATTTATTTTAATTCAGAAAGTTGAATGATTCGGATGATTTGTTGATTTGTCGGAATAATTTAAAATGAATTTAAGTCAAAATTTTATTTTATTTTATTATATTTATTTACTTTTTAATTAAATAATTTTAAATATATATTTTTAGATGAAATTCGTAAAGGTCCTTATCGATGCCTTTTTCACCCGGATCATCTAATATCTGGTCTAGAAGATGGTGCGAACAATTTTGCAAGAGGCTTATTTACAGTTGGTAAAACTAAACTTCCCCAAGTACGTGATATCTTGAGGAAAGGAGTTGAAAACTGTGACATGTTACAAGGATTTTTTATATTACACAGTTGTGGAGGTGGAACCGGGTCTGGATTTTCAACCTTGATGTTAGAAAACCTAGCCTTAGATTATGCAAAAAGGACAAAATTCCAAATGCATATGTTTTTAAGTCCAGTTCTATGCAGTTCTGTCGTAGAACCCTATAACACATTGTTATTGGCTTCTAAATCTATGAACAATACCGATATGTCTAATTTAATGGACAATGAAGCTCTTTATGAAATTTGTAAAACAAATCTTGAAATTTCTAGACCAACATATTCTCATTTAAACCGTTTGATTGCCCGATTATTTAGTGATATGACTGCTTCTTTAAGATTTGAAAGTTCTCTTAATTCTGATTTAGATCAATTATGCACTAATTTAATTCCATTTCCAAGAATACATTTTCCAATATCTGGATATTCACCAATAAATTCTCAAAACCGAGCCGTCCATGAATTGTGGACAACAAGCCAACTGACAAGAGATGTATTTGAAGTCGGAAATAGATTAGCTACTTGTGACCCATCTAAAGGCAGATATATGAGCTGTGTATTGCAATATAGAGGAGATATTAGCCATCAAGAAATAAATGCGGCGATTATAGATATTAAAAAACGAAAGGATGTTAGATTTGTAAGTTGGTCACCAACTGGTTTCAAGATAGGTGTCAACTGCCAACCTCCAGCTACAATATCGGGAACTATGGCTGCAAGTTCGAAGTCTACTACAATGCTATCAAATACAACTGCAGCCAAAGATTGTTTTCAAGACTGCATAAGAAGATTCGATTTATTATTTTCAAAGAGATCATTTGTTCATTGGTATGTTGGTGAAGGAATGGAAGAAGGAGAATTTAATGAAGCCAAGGATGAAATTGATGGTTTAATAAAAGATTTCGAAGAAATCGAGTCGTTTGAAGTTGATATTGATGAAGAAAATGAAAACAAAACCAAAGACGCTGAAGAAAATAAAGAGGAGCCAAAAGAAGATGCTGAAGAGCCTCCCGATGATGAAGCTCTAGCAGACGATATGCCACTTCCAGATGATGAATAAATGTCAAAATTAAAATATGAATATATTTAATTATGTTTCTTTAAAACAACAATGTCAAGAAATGCATTTGTTAAACTTGTTTATCGGGAGGTATTTTGTTTGCGATAAATAATGCGTGTCAAATATTAGTTTGTCAAAAAATTAACAATAATTTTATCTATTAAATGGAAATAAATTATTTCATAATTTAAATTTTAAATATTTATTATTTAATTTTTAAATTATTTTAAAATATTTTTTTATATATTCAATAAAGTAAAATTTATTTTCATTAGCTGTGTTGAAATTATAACCGCAAATAAAATAAATAATTAATTATACTGAGAAGAAATAAACGCGAAATTAACATTTATTTCCAATTACACGAACTGTTTTCGAATTCTGCCTTTTTGAGAAGTAACAATATTAAAAATAATTACATTTAATTTTATTTTCACATTTCGTGATCGTTTGATAATGTCAGGCTCGTACTGATCAAGATAAGAGGGCTTCCTTCGATTTTGCGACGGATAATTATCATTCTTACTCTTACTTGAATTTCCACCATTAATCTGATTATCTTCAAAATCGATTTTGTGATTATCAATAAAGATATCTGTTGTCAAGTGTTATTTTGAGATCAGTCAAATACACGCTTGGAGTCAGAGTAACATTTAAATTTATCACCATGTAAATTTAAGAAACCCCCAAATCCTAGACTAAAATTAAATATCGAACATACGATAAAGTATACATGAATATTGTTTACCAGTGTTTCCTGTGGGTAAAACACGGTTTAATGTCACAGTTTGAATGATAAATAAATGAAAATGTGTGAATGTTTAAGAAAGCATCTTAGGTTATTTGATCACTGGATGCCGATATAACATGCAAAGAGCAGGCTTTCAATATATCAATTTCTAAATTTAATTTATTTTTTTGAATTGATTTTGAATTGCCAACTGAGGGGGCCTCATTTTGTACTTCTGTGTTTGTTACTTTGGACAATTTCTGTCGCAGTTGCTTTGGCAAGGTTACGATACTGGATCTTTTCTTGACGTGATCGTCAACTAATTCTAGACACAATTTCTTCAGAAATGTTCGTCTTTGCATTTGTTTATTTCCATTTTTGCAATAAATAATAAACCCATTGACACCTGCGATGTTTAGTAAGCGATAAAATATGACCATCGGCCATCGTCTGGTGTTTCTAGCACAATTGTAAAGGGATGATAATGTTGTAATAATGTAATAATGTTGTGAGCGCGAGTTCTAACATTTGCTCTGAATTTCCTTTTTTTCCAAACTGTCTCACCATCTTTACCAGTATAGTAGTCTAAACCATCTGTATCCAACTCATCCTCAGAAGCTACGTCACTCATTTCTTGTTCAGTATCAGTAGATTCACGTCTAACCTCCAAATTGTCTTCCTCACCTGCGTCACTATCATCATCAGTTTCACAACAATTGTCTCCAGTAGCTGTCGGATTCTTTCGTTTTCTTTTTCAACTGGATCCATGATTATTTTATTTTCAAAAATAGTAAAGACTGTTGTCTAAAATTATAATGATTTAATAATGTATTAATGATTTTGGTCGAAATTAAAGTAAAGCTGAAATGAATCAGCTACAGAATGTTCTGAATTGATGCTACGCCACAAAAAATTTTTTTACGCAAAAAAAGATCGTCTGGGTCTGTGAGACCCAACGCGCCCTCTGGAGGGTTAATACATTTATTTAATTTATAAAATAAAATAATTCAAAATAAATAAATGAAATTTAAATATTATTGAGTTGTTTGCAGAGTTTGATGATTCTAATTTCGGTTGAACGGGTTGGTGAGATTTTCCGAAGTTCTTTTAATACAAGTATTGAATTTATTGAAATAGTCAATATCTTCATATATTTTCGCACGAACTTTTATCATAGTTTCATATGTCAATTCAAATCTAGTTTCCAAATTTTTCATTCTTCCTAATAGTCGTACTGAAGAGCTTTCTACTGCACTCTATCTAACATATCCAAAAGATTCGAAAGCACAGCGGTATCCGGAAAAATGCACCTGGTTTCATTTCGTTCTTGAAAATATATAACTGTTTTATTTCCAATTATTTTCTTGCAATATATTTTAAATATTGAACTGATTATTATAACTAATAATAACATTTCTAATTCATGTTAATGAATTTATAAAAAAGAGAGCTTGAAGACTATAAATCAGTAGTATATCAATGTTTTTTGATAATCACGAATTTTCGGCACTGCCTTACCGCAGCCGCCTGTAGAAAACACTTCAAATCATATCAATATAATAATAAAAATATCAGCGGTAAAAACTAGTAATGTTTTACATGACAAATGATCATGAAAGACTGTCGACAAAACATTAGTCGTGCGAAAGGACTTTAAGTGTACATATCTGATGTTCTGGCTGCAGCAAAAGAAGTACGATAATCCACTCGCACCTACGGCATTACCGTACTTGACTAATTTAGTTGTTCTGGCCTAATGGTAATTATTAGTTATTTATGGCAGTTTGTGGCATTTAAGCGCTGTAACTTTAAAAATTAACATTTGTCACATGTTTAATATGTAACAAACATATTGCTGTTGCCAAAGATTATAATATTCGAAGATATTATGAAACGAACCATGCTTCAAAGTTTAATAAATAATAAAAAAGTCAAGTGAAGAACCATTAGAACAATAATTGAATAAGCAACAATCCCACTTTCAGCACAACTGAACTCCCAGTTGATGACAACATAGTGTTGGCGCCTAGTGGTGTATCATGCTCAAGATGGTGGTAGGGGCAACTTGTGGCTAGCTCAATCCGACTCCTTCATAGACGCCAAGGTGATTATTGCTTTGACTACTCATGTGCCCATGATGACGACCATGTTGGTACTGCACATAGTAGCTGAGGATCTATGAACAGGTGAGTTTCTATGTTAAAACTACTCATCATATTTTCCTCATTTACGGGTCCTGAAATGCCGATAGAAGGGCTTACATCCTTGTGAACTTAAGACAGAACTTAATTGAATAAATTTTTGGAAAACCCTGGTCCGAAGGGTAATATCATTTCTCTTTATTCGAATCAGATAACCAACAATCAAAATTATAGAAAACTATTCGGAACACTAATACATTTATTATCCATTCATCAATCATCACACGCGACTTCATTGTACGGTTTATATTTCACTGGCACATCGGTGAAGTCAAAAATCTACGATCGATTGTACCGAAAGATCGCCTCAGAAAGGTTATCTCAAGACTAAGATGCTCCGAGTATGGTGTCATCGGTGGGCCAGACGTCGTCACTCATCTCTAGCAGGAAAAGTTCAATGTCCGCTTCCAACTGCGCATCATAAGCCATCATAAGCCCAAGGAGTGGCCGTCTCTGGTATCATTCGGAACGACGTCAATTGAAATGGCGCTGGCGTTGACATCATCGGCGGCAGTACCGGGGGTACTGAAAATATGACTGCTTCCGCAGCGGCCCTCTCGTCCCGTTTACGTTTGGATTTCTCTCCCCGAGTCAGACGCTTGTGTTTGGGCCGAGAGGTGGCATTGCCCGTTACAAGTGGGTCATTTGTTGCTCGAGAATCGGTTAAAGGAGGTACTGGCTTGATGAGGGCCACGCTGGTACCGATGTATAGGACATCAGGAAAGGGGTGTTGAGATTCCGCCCCGTGGCTCGTGCACGAAGGTTTAGAAGTGAACAGAAAGTCGTCGCGCAGTCGGTGCGCTGGAAAAACATTGTTCTTACTGAGGACAGGACATTTAGAAATCCGTTTTTTGAATTGGGACTCAATGTATATCATATGGAGTGCTTCTGATTGCGACTTGATAGTGAGACGCAGGCTCCTATTTTCTTCGCTAATACTATCCCTGCAATGTTCGAGCCTCAATAACTTTCTATTGGCTTCTTTAATTTGAGCTGGAGTAAACCAAGTACCCTCGAGGAAATCGATTCTCTATTTTAGGAATCCTATTTTTGCCTGTTCTTGTTTGATAGTGACATTCTTGTCCGCACAGGAGAAGCACGGTTTGAGGCTGGATTTTTGCAAGTTTGGTCATGACATTTTCTAGAATGAAGTGGGTTTAATTCGAAAGTAAACTTACAACAACATCGGTCAAGGAAATTGATCCACTAGTGATCCATTCACATCGCACTTCATACATTCATTCAAACGTTGCATTTAAAGAGGGTAATTGACGGCCCTAGACCCAACTGAGGGATAACAAAAACTGCTTCCTTATTTGTTCCGACTCTAGGTTTTCTTAGTCCATTCATTGTCAAAAATTTGTCGTGTTCGATTATTCTTATCATTAGAATTTAAATATAATTATTATCCTAGTAATATTAGACGTATTTCTATTTCCATCAATANTGTTAAAACTACTCATCATATTTTCCTCATTTACGGGTCCTGAAATGCCGATAGAAGGGCTTACATCCTTGTGAACTTAAGACAGAACTTAATTGAATAAATTTTTGGAAAACCCTGGTCCGAAGGGTAATATCATTTCTCTTTATTCGAATCAGATAACCAACAATCAAAATTATAGAAAACTATTCGGAACACTAATACATTTATTATCCATTCATCAATCATCACACGCGACTTCATTGTACGGTTTATATTTCACTGGCACATCGGTGAAGTCAAAAATCTACGATCGATTGTACCGAAAGATCGCCTCAGAAAGGTTATCTCAAGACTAAGATGCTCCGAGTATGGTGTCATCGGTGGGCCAGACGTCGTCACTCATCTCTAGCAGGAAAAGTTCAATGTCCGCTTCCAACTGCGCATCATAAGCCCAAGGAGTGGCCGTCTCTGGTATCATTCGGAACGACGTCAATTGAAATGGCGCTGGCGTTGACATCATCGGCGGCAGTACCGGGGGTACTGAAAATATGACTGCTTCCGCAGCGGCCCTCTCGTCCCGTTTACGTTTGGATTTCTCTCCCCGAGTCAGACGCTTGTGTTTGGGCCGAGAGGTGGCATTGCCCGTTACAAGTGGGTCATTTGTTGCTCGAGAATCGGTTAAAGGAGGTACTGGCTTGATGAGGGCCACGCTGGTACCGATGTATAGGACATCAGGAAAGGGGTGTTGAGATTCCGCCCCGTGGCTCGTGCACGAAGGTTTAGAAGTGAACAGAAAGTCGTCGCGCAGTCGGTGCGCTGGAAAAACATTGTTCTTACTGAGGACAGGACATTTAGAAATCCGTTTTTTGAATTGGGACTCAATGTATATCATATGGAGTGCTTCTGATTGCGACTTGATAGTGAGACGCAGGCTCCTATTTTCTTCGCTAATACTATCCCTGCAATGTTCGAGCCTCAATAACTTTCTATTGGCTTCTTTAATTTGAGCTGGAGTAAACCAAGTACCCTCGAGGAAATCGATTCTCTATTTTAGGAATCCTATTTTTGCCTGTTCTTGTTTGATAGTGACATTCTTGTCCGCACAGGAGAAGCACGGTTTGAGGCTGGATTTTTGCAAGTTTGGTCATGACATTTTCTAGAATGAAGTGGGTTTAATTCGAAAGTAAACTTACAACAACATCGGTCAAGGAAATTGATCCACTAGTGATCCATTCACATCGCACTTCATACATTCATTCAAACGTTGCATTTAAAGAGGGTAATTGACGGCCCTAGACCCAACTGAGGGATAACAAAAACTGCTTCCTTATTTGTTCCGACTCTAGGTTTTCTTAGTCCATTCATTGTCAAAAATTTGTCGTGTTCGATTATTCTTATCATTAGAATTTAAATATAATTATTATCCTAGTAATATTAGACGTATTTCTATTTCCATCAATATCAAGAATTCTATCAGTTTCGACTTGATCCCGTCCTAGCATAAATAGTATTCTGCTTATTAGAACTATCGAAAATTTTACTTTTACTTTATTTTTATCATTTGTTAATACAGTAAACCCTCCAACTGCGCGGTTTTTCATTGCGCGGTTTCGCAATTGCGCGGCCAAACCTTTAATACCAAAATTTCGATCTGCGCGCTAAAAATTTCGTAGCTGCGCGGTTTTTTTTTGTTTTTGTCTATTTTAACAAGAAAAATCATGTCAATTTAATTATTTATGGTGAATCCCGTAAAACTACGAATACATATGGTAGTGAAAATAGTGATTCATCGTATTTCGATGCACTGTATTTTTTATATAAAAATAATAAAGACAGTTTCATTTTTCTAGTGATGTGGTTAGGATTAGGATGTAAAATTACATAGTTTTAATTAATAGATATTTATACAAGTGTTTATTTAATTAAAAATATATTAGTATTAAATTCAAAAAAATCTTATTCGTGTGCATTAGATATAACCGTAATAAAAAATTATTACATCAGTGATTAATATAACGTTACTTATGTTAATTTTTATTTATGTTTAGTTGTTGAATTGAGACTGTTTTTTAGTTCTTGTATTGTTTTTTATAATAGTAATATTAATTATGTAAAAGCAATGAATTGAGACTGTTTTTATGTTTATATAAATGTAAATATGTATATTAGTCGTTGAATAAAGACTTTATTATATTTTTTAATATTTTTGTAATATGTTGGGCTGAGTCGAAAATTTAATCGTTGAAAAATAAGAAAATAGGAAAGCAGAACACTGAGAGAAATAAAAATAAAATAAATGAAATCAGAAATAAAACAGAATAAAGTATAAGGAAAATAATAATTAAGACATAAGAATTAAAACAAAAAATAAAACTAAGAAAAGATTAAAATGAAACAACAAACTGACAAATGAATAAAGAGGAATTCAAGAAATAATAAGGAAATTAAGGAAATGAATAGAAAAACATATTAAAAATAAAGAAAATAAGGAAAAACAACCTAAAAACAAGAAAATTATATTAAATTAATAGAAACAAGCGGTACTCAACTCTGATTGGTCCGCATAAATAAACAATCACTATATAAACCGGCACAAAAATCATTAAGATTACCGTTTATTCAACCACTTTGATAGGTAAGTGAATTTTTAAAAAATGACCGTTTAGAAACCACTTTGATAGATTCAAGAGCCAGAACACTTCAACTAAGCAACCTAACTATTCGAGAGTACAGTAGATCAAGGATACATTTCACAACCATTTTAGAAGGACAACTTCAAAGTTATAATCAACGAAATCTTGACTCAGCCTCAACATCAATCACAAGGGTAAGGAGTTCATTTTTTTTTGTTTGTATATCACTCCTATTCTTAAGTAATGATCTATATTCTTTAAAATTTTAAGATGAGTTAAACGTCCTCTTCATTTGATTTCAGTGTTAATATTAAATGTAGCTAGTACTGTTAATGAGTATAATAAAAGAATTTATTTTAGAGGTTTTATTTTGTCGATTTTTTGAAATATTTTATTTTGATAATTTCATGAACCTAATAATTTTCGAGAAACGTGGAGTTGAGGAACCACAGATCATGGTGTGAGGTGCCTTCGGGAGCTCAGCCGGTGGATCTGAAGTTCTTCAATCGCGCAGTTAGATTGGGCCGAAATGTGATGGTTTCATCACGGGTCCAATCGCTGAAGGATTGACTTAAAATTTGACAGCATGGAGAAAAATAACTTATATTATGGGTATGAAGTTAGAATGAATACCGAAATGCACAGTGATTGAGGTGAACACTACATTTACAACGATCTGATGTCTTCGATTTCTATCCGGAGGACCCATGCGATCCTGAGACTAACTCTTCGTTAACATCGTCGTAATCAGTCCATTTTGACTTTAACATCGTATTAAATTCCGTACTTATGTCTGGTTAATCGAAACTCAGGATGAATTCTATGCTTATCCATCTTCGGTAAAATAAATAAAGTTCCAGTGCATAATTCACATTTATTTAGAAAATAAAACAAAACTCCTGATAATTAGTTGATTGAACCTTTACTTGCTAGCAGACTACAAACATCATCACATCGAGGTGACTATCGCCGAACCTTTTCCCACGTAGGGTAGGGAGTTGAGTCGTAACGTCTTCTGACACCCAGTAACTTCTAGAGTTGAGGAAAATCTCCAAGCATAATAAATATTCCAAAAAATCCAAGCGAGAGAATTATCACGAAAATGAACGGGTGAGAATTTGCCCATATGATGTGCGGGTGCAGACGAATTTCACATTGAGTAAGCACACTAATTAGACTATGGGTAGCAACACCAGCATTTGAATTTTCCGAGAAACACTCATGAGGGCAGATAAAAATCACGCAGCGTATATAAGACCGATAGTAATAGCCCGCTATGCATATGCCGTATTCGGTGTAGATTCCAGCAGTCTAACTGATAACAGTGATATATTGAATAAATCATCGTAATAGCCCAATAGATAACGGTTAATGGTACTGGTAGATTTTGTGTGGCAATGCGACCCACGACAAGCAACTACACGTAGTAAACATTTGGCAAACTGTTACTCGGGCATGGTGGCATGCAAACGATTACTGAAATTATTATCATTCGGTTATTCTGTGGATCGAGAATTTATGAATTCCCTGACTATGTTGGTACTTAAACTAAGATTAATAATCGTAATTAAAAATTTTATTCAATTATCAAATAATTTCTATTTCATAAGTCACATATTAGATGTATTAGAATTCGTTAAATTTCCTATAGCAAATGATAATTTTACTAGATAATAATCCTTGAGACAACTTTGTTTATAAGAGTCTACAAACAAGAATTAACCACATATTTTTCTATCTAACTAATAATTGTTTCAAATAATAGGTAAACTAATTCGGGTGCGTGATTGACAACATCCCAAATGACTAGGATAAATAATTTTAAATAATGGGTAAGAGGGTCTTGAAAACTACACAAGAGTACTGGTTAGTAATTCAGATACAGTTCTATTTTCTTGCGATCAACGATCATGGGGCGAATTAGTAATTAATAAAACCCCAATTTCTAAGTTGAAGGTTTATTTGCATTCGTCAAAGGCTATCCCTTTAATGAACTATTCGTCAGATAAAAGCGATATTACAAAATTGTCTAGGAGTGAAATCCATTCCCCTAATTTTTCCGAACACCCGCTAACTGCTGATAGCGACTAACCAACTTCATTCGACCTACGAACCTATTCATATAACAGATTTACTAATTCGTTATAGCTCTTTATTTTACAGTTGATCAACTATGCTACCAACTACAAAATTCACCTTACGTCCTTGTTTGTCGTGCGCGGATAAAAACGCGATAATAAAGGATCTTCAAACCCAAATCGGGCGCTACAAAAAGAAGATAGATGAGCTGGAGGGCACTTGGTTCACCCCCGCTCGGATGAAGGAGATGCAAAAGAAGCTCCATCGTAGTGAACATTGTCGGGACGCGCTCATCTCGGAAAGCCGTGCCCAGAGAAGCCTTATCAAGGAACAGTCAGAAGCGCTGCACAAAGTCTACGTGCAAGCAGCCACCACACAAAAAATCGTACAGATCCCCATCAAAGAGGCCGATAACATCTTTCCGCCTCATCATGATCCTTCATCAATCCCATCTCCACCGTTCAAGAGACCATGTCAAGACTGCGTGGAAACGGAACTATCACCTAGCCGATCGGACGCCGTCATCACTGACACTAGCCGGACCGCAGCTGCTAACCTCGCTGGACCCGCCGCGTTTCAGCCAGTCGCATCCACGAGTAAACCCAAGCGCAAACAATTATCTCGCGCGGAACGTAAAAAGAGGCAACGCGAGCGTGCCTCCTCAAAGCCAAACATCCCCTCGGCAGAAAAATCCACCAATGATAATATTTCGCGCGTGTCTATCGATTTAACCGTAGGACCTCCGGCGCGTATCATATCTGCAGCCGGTGTGACCTGGGAGGACAATGCCTCCGAATTTTTCGATTTGGACGAGCTGCTTGCCGATACCGAATGGGGAGAGTAAGAGAACCCCAACGGCATTTCTGAAACCGGTGGCGAAGTCAAACCACCTGTGAAACTGTGTTTTCTCTTTTCTTTTCGACAAAGTGTTCGTAAAATGTACAGTTAAATCCCTGTGTTCAATTGTTGGAACTAATAAATTTTGCTGTTGTCTACTGTTGTCAGTTGTGAATAAGCCCTCCTTTGAGTAAATAGGGTAACTATAGCGTCTTCGAGAGCTAAGGAATAATCCCCGGGTGGTTTTCGCGAAAACTCTGACTAGCGGTAGGGTGATGGTATGGACGTAAGCCCTTCTATCGGCAGTCATGGATGAGAAGTCGAGGCCTCAGCAAGGAGTAGTTTTAAGACAGAAGCTCACCTGCTTGCTGGCGTCTCGCCTGCATGGTGCAGTACCAACGTGAAGCGATTCACGGGCACTATGTTGGAGGAAAGTTATGTGGGGCTTCACTCTAGGTTGACCGAACAGTATAGTTTTAGACGAAATGGACAATCAACCCTTAGACCCGCCAGGATTGTAGAGTAGTCAGCCGAGGTGTAACCCCAACAAATATCTGGAACCTAACCTCATAATTACATATAAAATCGAGTTCACGGTGCGCGGTTTCGGTTTGCGCGTTGTTTTTGTGGAACGTATCTACCGCGCAGTTGGAGGGTTTACTGTATTGATAATATTTTGGTAAATCAAAAATTTATGGCATTTAGACCACTGCCGAGATTTTCAACTTTGATTTTGTCAGTTTCCGGTATCAGTTCTAGTAATACTGAATTGGATTTTATTTTTATCCTAATGAAATTTATTTGTTTTCTTTGAAGAATTCTCATGACTATTCGGCATTCGTGTCGTCCAATCGTGACAGTCGTTTATGTGAATCCGCGTCGTTGTTTGTGTTTATCTACTGTAATATTCATGGTACTCGTCACATCGTCGTTGTCGTCGAATTTGTTTGGTAACGGTGGATCGAGCCCTTATGGTAGTATGCGGCAATTACAAGATTCTCGTATACGGATGTTGATATTTATCGAGTGTCAATGATCATCCAATTCAACATCATGGTGCGAAAGTGTAGTAAATTTATCCTAACCACTTTAGTTCGATGATATACGAATAGGGTAAGAGTATCTATGATCAATGCGGCTTATTACTGGAAAAATTGATGTAAGTTCGTCTGTCGAATAATTACTCGTTACATGCCGGGGTCTATTACTCGTCAAATAATACGCCGTAAGGAAATCAATTCGTAGTGCTGAGAAGGTTTACCTACTCCGGTTGAGGATCTATGATCTATATTTTGAAGAATCATTAATTTGACACTGCAGTTTGAGCAGAAATACTTCTCTACATCATTTTCTCCTACTTATCGTTTCTAATACATTTCGACCGACCAGAATTCTAAAATCTTACAATTGCCGGGAATGGTATATTCTGGGAAAATTTATTTTTTATGGACATGGCTTTTCTGACACTCATCAATTATATTCTACAGGTCCGTTGAAGCCTCACTCTATGCTACCTCGCATTGTTCCTCTGGACATGAAATGAACAATCTCAATGACTCTACCTTTTCGATGATACCATGAAATGATTCAGACAATGACATCTTTCTACCAATTATTTGTCCGGTTTTATTATCCATTTCCTTTTCATCATTAACTATATAAAACTGGCCAACCGTCTGCGGCCGATATTTCACAGACGTATCCCAAGCTTGAGGGCATCGTCATACAAAACTGTATTCGTTAGAAATATTTAATTAATATTATAGATTACAACAAAATATTAAGTTACATGGGCATCATAAATAAAATCTACTACTAAATCCTGAAATTGTGAATATCGAAGTTCTGCAATGTAAATCATCCATCTTGTTAATTTTGAAATAGCATTGAACAATTAATCTCAGGTGTAGGATTAAACGATGTTTATTTTTTCATTATTATTTTCTTAATCTTTAATGATTTTCCAATTTCATTTATACACTTTAGCTCGAAATTTTCTAACGAGTACCTAAATTCAATACTGAAGGTTGCTAAATCATAGTCATCAGTACCAAACTTGTTGATAGCTAGAGGTATCAAGTGTATCAGGCAATAATTAAATAATAATTAACGTAACTAAAATTTACTCTTTCACTTTACATTCAATTATTTGGTAATTTATAAATTGTAACAAAATTAAATGTCAGAATATTATAGTTATGTATTTCAGTGATTTTAAAACAAAACAATTCTGCTTATATTAAATATAAAAATATAAACTAGAATTTGCAATGTGATCACTTAAATTTTGATATTAATTATTTAAACAACCAAAAGTATAAAATATAAATAACAAAAAATTTTATATTCAAAATTGTATTCAAATAAAATATTGTATCTTTGTTATCCTTCGTGACCTAATAAAAAAATAATTAATTCAATAAATAAAAATTTAACTAATAAAAATACAGTAATTTCAGAGTAACTATGACATAGAAAGTCGAACATATTATTAAACTCTCTCAGAACGAAAGAGTTATAAAAGAACGAACGAAAAATTTTAATCATTATATATGCTACATTAATAATAAAAATTTACTTACAATAATTTGGTTTCATTATTCTTGTAATAAACTTGCACGATCTAATAAATAAAAATATTATATTTAAAATCAATTATTTCAATTAATTTAAAATATTATAAAATAATCAGAGTAACTATGACAATATAATCGAACATTGTATGAAATACTTTCAAAACGAAAGAAACATCATGGATCGAAAATAGGTTAATCATCATATTTCAATAAAATATATAATCGAATATATTTTATAAAATACTTTCAAAAGAGAATTGAAATCAAACTGTATCGCTGTTATCCTTCATGACCTAATAATAAAATAATTAATTCAGTAAATAAATATTTAACTAATAAAAACTAAATTAAATTTCAGAGTAACTATGACATAGAAAGTCGAACATATTATTAAATTCTCTCAGAACGAAAGAATTATAAAAGAACGAACGAAAAATTTTAATCATAATATGTTACATTAATAATTTAAAATTTACTTACAATAATTTTACTCCATTTTTCTTGTAATAAACTTCCATTGTCTAAAAAACAAAATTATTATAGATTTAAATTCTATTATTTAAATTATTGTAAAAAATTATAAAAGTCAGAGTAACTATGACATACATTCGAACATTTTATGAAATACTTTCAAAACGAAAGAAACACCATGGATCGAAAATAGGTTAATCATCATTTAACGAGTTTTATAAGTTTTAATAAATCTTGATCATATGTAACAATTACAAAAAATAAGTAATAAAAAAGTTTCAGAATAACTTTTATGTAGCTCAAATTTTTGAATGTTTTTCAGAATGAAAAACAATAAAAGTACGTTATAAATTGTAATAATAAAAATTGGAGTCTTTAAATCTAAAAATAACTTACTTTATTTTATTATATGCATATGAAGCATTTTTGAATTTTTTACTATTTAGTAAATTAACAATTTTAAACAAAATTTAAAGTTTTTATTTAATAAAGTTTATGTAAATTCAACAAAATCAATTTAAAATCAATTTTCAAAAGATTATTTATTTTTCAAAAATTCAAACTTTAAAAAAATGTTTTATTTATAAATATATATATATAGGATTTATATTGTTAAATTTTATAATATTCACATTTTATTTTAATTTTCAATATTTGTTGTTAATTTGCTTTATTTGAAGTTTTTTCAAAACTATTGGAAATATTATAATACAAAAATTTTCAAATACTAATCTTCCGGACTGAAAAAACAATTTGTTCATATAGTTATGATGTCTTCAACTTCTAAATTCATAAGATCAATAATAAATGCAGTTAAAATATATTTTCCAAAAAAACGCTAAAAACAATATTATTAAAACAAACAACTTTCCATAACTC
>CAUHTR010001065.1:72500-91960 GCA_959609185.1 Schmidtea polychroa | reverse complement strand
NATATTAAACAACCTTGTAGCTGAACTCTTCTCAATCATTTTATCTTTAACCTTTCTTTGTGTAGCTACTACATCACAATTATTGCCTCGAATACCAACGGAAAGCAATCCCACCAAATAAATTTGAGATTAGTTGGCCAAAAACACCATTGAGGTTATCCGATTCAGAGGAACATTTATCCGGGATCATATTGTTTGAATCATAAATCTCTTCATTAAAAGCAGCCATCTTTTATCCGAAAAATGATAAACTCCAAAAAACCGAAATCGATACCATTAACAACTCTCTAAATCCATTCACATTCAAAAATCTAATTAACTTCTAAATCAAAAAAAATTACAAAAACTACTTAATAAAATTGCCATACAGACGCGCATTGAGCTCATAATTTACCAGGAAGCCTCTTTATATTAAATTTTTTCTTTAATTTTTTTTTGTCTTGGGTGTTTCTAACATTTTTTGAGCGCATATATGAAAATGTGCTTAAATTAATCGAAAAATTGAATGATTTGGGAAATTCAGGTGGGGGGGGGGGGGGCAAGTGCCCCACTGTTCAGCGAAATGCATTATAATTTTTATGCAAATATTAAATACAAAATAGTAATCTATATTATATTTCACGTCAATGTTCAACATCTGAATTCATCTGCCTTTCATAGATATTGTCTATGGTTTTAAGTCTTTATGTACAAAAAATGTATCTTGACAAATGATTTGGAAAAAAATAATAGTTATAACAAAATACTTCATCTTTGATTTTTAAATAGGAAAGCACACTTCTACAATATCTTTCTTCATTTACATGTACTTTAGGGTTGTATGATATATGAGATTTTCTTGCTTCTTTATCTAATGGCAAATTGTATTCTTTTACTTGATTTGTATTTAATTCATTAGACAAAACCGAACTGGATGGATTTGAAAAATGATCATTATTAGTATATGTGAATACTTCTTCATTTAGACATGAATTAAAAATTTCTAATTCTGAATCGTTACTAGGTCCAGTAAAAGCTTTATCATCATTTCGATGTTCATTTCATGGATATCACAATCAATTTTTAAAAATTTCCACATATTTCCCCTTTGATGATTTTTATTTTCTTTTTTCTTTTCGGTATGTATTGTTTTTGAAAACCACTGAAATATCTTTTATTTTTATCTCGATCTCTACTCGTATTCATGTTTTTGTATAGGTTTATTATCAAAATTCAACAAAATTGACACAAAATAATTAAATAAAAAAACTGTATATATAAGAAAACTTACCTTTTTTAGTTTCGATAATAAACTTAAATAAAAAAGCTTTATTTTTAACTAATTTAACTAACTATATCGAATGAAACTAAATGACGATATGAACAGAGTGAAAATAAGAATTCAAATAATCCTAACTAATAACATTTCATCAAATCTCTACTTTTAAAATGTACACTTAAAATGTAAAGAAGAGGTTCTATGGACCAACGGAAAATGTTTTTTATAATTTATGCTTCATAAACGTCTAGTGAAAACAATGCGGATGTGTATTGTTTTGTAAAATTATAAAGATAAATTCCTAAAGATAAAATATTTCCAAGATCCTAAGATTTTCAAATAACATTAATGTGAACTGGTTTATCATGGCACATGGTAAATAAGACAAATAAAGCAAACACTGACAAAAAAGCTTTAAAGTTTTTTTTAATTAACCTCTAAAGTGGTTTATTTCGTCAAACGAAATACGCTCCTCGGCGGCGAGTTTTGTTATCCACTAGCGTATATATACGTAGTGTTACAAAAAATAAAATAATATCATATTGAATGTTATTTATTAAGATAATATGTTAACAAAAGTAATATTTATGATATATTTTAACATATTTTGCCAATTTAGGTCAATTTAGTTGATTTAGTATCTATCCGTCATAGCCACTTAAGAGGTTAATAGTTAAACATACATGGCAACGATTTAATTATAAGAAAGTGCCAATCAAACATTCGTTTTACGATATATTTCGACAGTTTTCATTTTGAATATAATAACTACAGAAATTATAGATTTTTGAACAAATTGATTAATTATATTAATTATATCAAATTTTTAATAAAAATATTTTATTCTTTAAAAATTATAAAAATTATAATTCAAATAATAAATTTAATTACTACGTATTACTAAATTTTTTTAATTACTACTTTATGTATTCTACATACACAGTTATATTCAGAGTTTTATCTTTTTTTTTCTAAATATTTTTAAAAAATGAGATTATAATTTTAATGGATTTTATTATTTTATTACTTGACACTATATTCAAATATTCAACGTTTTCAACTATCCGGATATCGGGATTTTTTCCGAAGTATTTGAATATTTAGAAAAGAAAATTAAACCCATACGATCTCGAAAAATTTAAGATTTATTTTATATTCTTCTGTTTTAAAATAATATTTAAGAAATAATAAGGCGTTTAAATTTTTAAATTTCTTTAGTTTTTATGTCTTCACTATTAGAAAATACCCTTTCCGTAATAGTTGGTATTGGGCTAGTTGATCATGATACAGATTTGTTATGGCCTGAAAATTTATGTTATAAAAAATTTATATTCGAATGGATCGGTGATCAATTAAATATATGTACGCTTACACCTTAGTAAAACATCGAATTTTAATTATATGTTGTTTCCAATAACTTAACAATAGAGAAAAATACGTTGTTATTTTATTAAGTTTAGAAAAAAATATGTTTATATAAAAGAGCAAACTTAACAATGAATGACAATGACAGCAAATTTAAAGCCAGGTGAATATAAGTGCCATCTCTTGACGCCACCTAGATGCAACCCATGCATTATAACATTATAACAGATAAGATGAGCCTGGCGCTAGTAAGAAAATATCATTATGTTGAATAACCATCTTTATTCTAAAATGGAATAGTAAAGTAATGAAATTATTTATACCCATCATTGTATCACAATGTAAATTATCCAGTTCTTTATATTCCAAAGTTTGAAAGATTTTGGAAACATTGAACTAAAAACTATTTGATTTAAAATTGGTAGGTATTTGCGAGATATTTTTTACCTGTATTATTTATTAATTACCCTTATTAATGACTCTAAATTAATTTTCTTTAATTTGATTTATTCCAGTACCTCAAGGACCTCCTACATCAATTACTGCTTCTGCAATTAGCAACACTGCGGTAGATGTTAGATGGAAATCTGTTGAAAAAATAAATGGGATTCTAAAAGTAATTTTATTCATTATTTATAAATTGTCATTGAATGAATATTTGTAACTTAGATTTATTATATTGTAAAATATTTTTTCTATTTCTGGTCTAATAAATTTACATTGTCTTTGAAAAGAAAACTAAATTCCCTAAAAATAATTCCCTAATCACCAGGACGAACACTTGTTGATGAAACAGATTAAAGAATTTTATTTTAAGTAAAAAAAATTCTGTGTTGAATATTTTCAATAATATTTCATATTAAAATTAAGAAAATAATTTGGCTTTCCAATGCAATAAATGTTTTTCACTTGTTTAACAAATATTTTTTATTTAATTTTTTATGAAATATAAATTTTCCTGCAAAAAATATTATGTTCTGATTATATTTTATTTAAAAAGATATATCTGTCTAATAAAAAAATATATCAAGATTTTTGAAAGTAAATATATTTTGTGTGTTAGCACACTTTCAGCCAATAATAAAATTATATTTACTGCAAAAAATACTCGGCCATTTTATTGGCTTACGGATACACATTTTCATTTTATGATTATAGTTCAATATTTTTATGTTATATTAACAATATTTTAAAATAGTTATTTCTTACGAGATACTCAGAATATTTATTGTAATAAATTATCCGATTAATTTATGAAGTGAAGTTAATTTATGTGAAGCTCATTTATAAGCGACCAACGCAAAACTGATTTTTAAAAACAATTGTTTAAAATATTTTTTATAAGCGACCAATAAAAAATAAATGTTTGGAATATTTAAAAAAATATTGTCAACATAGACACTCATTATAAATAAATTCAATTAGAAATATTTATTTATCTAAATTTCATTTCTGTGGCCTTGTTTCGAATTTCCAAAAGGTTAATTTCTTCAGAATTTAAAAACCCCTCTTCTCCCCATTGAAGAGTATAGTTAAAACATGCAATAACTTGATTGATTCTTTTTTCTTCATCCGCAACCAACATCATCTAATGTCTCATCTCTTTAATATTATTATCAATGATATTCGATTAACCATGTTCTTTACGTTCCAATATTTGACGATCCGGTAATTCATTGCCTGACAGTAATTTGTTTTATATTTTAGAAATGAGAATTATGAGTTGTGATAAATAATCTACACATTAAACAAATAATATTGTTACAAAGCAATGCTACGAATTTTCTATGACAGTAAATAAAATTAATTTAGATTTTGTAATCACTTGTGATGTATCTACACATTAAACAATTAATATAGTCCGGAATTTTAGAGTCGCTTATTAAAAGCTCGCTTATATTCGAAAGTCGCTTATAATGGGTCGCTTATAAATGAACATCACTGTAATACAAAAATGATTGTCAGCGAATCTTAAATATAATTTTCTATGTTTAAACTTGATCGAAAATATTAAAGGGCCAGTAAAAAAAGCAGTTTTAGACAATGAAGATTTAAACATTATTTTTATATGAATTATATTGACGGTTTACTTTAATAACCGCGCGCTCTATACCGTGCCGTTAAACAAAGCGCACTCAAAACCGTGATCATCATAACCGCGAGCTATTAATAATAGCGTCGATCATAACCGCGCGTCATAGTGATTTATTAAATGAATTGTTTTTATTCTTTCATTTTCATTTTCATTTTCATTTTCATTCAATCAATGTTGAAGAAACTATTTTTAACAATTACATAGAGAAGTTTTATTAATCAAATTTAAGAATCAGACAATATTAAAGACAAAGAGAAATTTATCCGAAAGAGAATAATTATAGAACTCACAGAAATATGGATTTGTGAAAATCTGATATGATAGTAATAATTTTATCGGAAATGCATGGAAAGGTGTGAAAGCACAAATTTCAGTAAATCATAAAATATTAATTAATTAATTAATTCAGATTAATAGTTGTTGTGCAAGTGAAGAAATAGAAAACTGATTATCCACATTATTGATACAAAACACATTGTGTCAGAATCGGTCTATATATTTTAAGCACTGAAACATGCGTAAGATCCATCCAATAAGTTTTATCGTTCAAAAATAGACAACTCAAAATTTCAAGATAAACTAAAAGAAATATACATTCATGCAGGGCCAGCACTTTGGAAAGTTTATATAATATTATTATTAAATACAAGAAAAAAATTAGAAATTTACACACTATATTAAAATTTCCTTCAATTCAAACAGTTTCTTTAAAAGTTAAAATAAAGATACTATTGATTTCCATTTTTCAAAGTTATAATTGCATTGCAGTTTTCAAAATACTGATAGAAAATTGTTATATATGTATATTTTTATTTAAGTTATGCAAGTTGGTAAATAACTTATCGATATATGTTATACATGCAACGACGTTATGTCAATCATATTTTATATTAGTAATTTATTATAGCAGATTCCAATCTCTTAAGTTGAAAAAAGCAAAGCAAATTAATAAAAAATAGCCCCGCGTTTAACCTCGCACATGGCAAATATTCAAGCGGTGCTGCATTCATGTAATGTTTTCAATATAAATACGGAAAGTATTTTCATAAATCAGATTATATACTTTTCTTAGGGCAAGGAAATAGTCAAATGAAAGATTGATTTATTACTAATAAATATCTAAATTATTTTCCTGCTTTATTTCATAGTGTTTTAATTAAATGAAAGTGCAGTTCGAACTTCAAACTTTTAATTACCAAAAAGATATTGACTGTAATAAACAAGAAATGAATTTGATTTATTATTATTCTCCTACAACTATCTCTCTAATTTACAAATGTTTACATTTACAGTTTTAGTAAAAATAATTTTTTTGATTCCAACGAATTACTCGAAACTAACTGTAAATTATTTCGGTTTAATTGTTACTTTTATTTACATTACTTTAATTTTTATCCTTGATCATACATTGCAAATAATTTATCGGTTTCTTTATGTTTATTATGTTGATTAGATTTTTTTATATTTTTACTCTTAATTTAATACGGACTGTAAAAAAAAGTCAGTCAAATTTTGTACCGCGTATTAATATTATCTAGTTTTATGAAATATTGTACTTACTCTGACGTAACAAGGTTTTTGGGGATGTTGCGCCCATTAAAACCTTAATTGACTCCCTCCGATTTCAAACAAATAAGTTAAAAACGTGTGTAAAAAAAGTTGAGTTGTTTATTTAAAATAAAGATTATTAACAAACAATTAACGCTTCCCTTTTGACTTCCGTGACACTTGTGCATATCACAATCTGAACAATACATTGCTACGCCATTGGTTTCAACTGAAAAGATATAATATTTTGGTGTGTGAAGCAATAATAAACATTTCTATAAAGAACTAGCTTTATTACCCTGGTTTGACCGGGATAAATTCAAAGTCATTAAAATTAACGTTATTCATTTTATTATTACACAATCATTTTAATACTTTGATATATACAATATTTTGGCTATTAATAATATCTTTAGTATTTGGTTGATCATTGGTGATGATGAGAAATTTTGAGGTGTCCATCCTATTTGAAATTCTAATATCTAGCTTTCGTTGCGAGAAACACTGTGTAATTTAAGCCTGTAAAATGTTTAAAGTTGAAATGACATGTGGAAATATTATGTCGCTACTGTTCAATATTTGGGATGAGTTCTCATGAGAAACAGACACGCGTATTTTCGGTTTTGAGTTATAAATTACTTTTGAGTTACCTAATTTTAAGTTATTTAGTTAATAATATTAATATATTTTTAATGTAATATGAATTTCCTTTGAATATTTCATGATCAAGGTAAGTTATTTGTTTAATTGAAAAAGTAATCATTACTAATAATATATATGATTAACACTATGAATTTAAACAAACAGAAAATTGCGGCTACTTTGGATTTTAAAATAATACAAAATTATTAATCAAGCTGAGAAATTTTAAAAATAATCATAAATATAAAATTTTAAAAATAATCATAAAAAATTAATATTATAAATTTTCTTTGAATTTATCGACAAAAAATTTAATTTTATATGAAGCGGAAGAATTTTTAGCCATTTTGGAGACAGAAAAATCATTGAAAAATTATATAGCTGTGTTCAAAATACAACAAGTGATATGTAAGATTAAATAATGGAGGTAATTTTTAAGAATATTTTTTTAAACAGTGGTATAATTATAAATTAAGCATATTTTAATTTAATATGAATATTATAAATAACAAAAAAAACGATATCCTTTTAAATATTTAGATTTTTAAAGATATGCTTGATTTTGGGAAATATTTATATGAACATCATAATTAATTTCAAGATAGATTTAACTGATCAAGTTAGACAGATATTATGGCACATTAATTAATTCGCTAAGTACAATTTTTCATTTTTTGACGTGGGTTAAATTTCAAAATATAAATTTCTCAAATTTTAAGCAAGAATTTTTAAAGAAAAAAAGCATATTTCACACTCAAAAAATGAAATGAGTCGCTAATATTATTGTTATTATTATTATTATTATCATTATTATTATTATTATTATTATTATTATTATTATTATTATTATTATTATTATTATTATTATTATTATTATTATTATTATTATTATTATTATTATTATTATTATTATTATTATTATTATTATTATTATTATTATTATTATTATTATTATTATATATTGATAAATGGAATTTTGAAACAGAAATACATACTGCTGTATACTGAGCATCCAGATTTACCGCACCAACATTGGCGCCATTACAATGCCAAATCTGAATCCTCTCTAATCAGTCATTTGACTCCAAACAGAATCCATTATATAACAATTCAAGCAGTCAACAATGTTGGTAAAGGACCTCTTTCAAAACCAGTGGCTATTCTAACCAAATCAGGAAGTATGAATCACTAAAACAATAATACTTTCATTCATAATTATAGTGAAACTTATTATTCATTATTTATTAGGATCTTAATGTTTACGTAATTAATTTAATATTATAATAATTATGTAGTAATTAATGCTCAGTTATATCTCCTTGTATCTCGAAAGTATTGTAAATTAACATTATTTTCTCCAAACTTACCTTTTAATAAACGACAGTATTAATTTTAAATTTATCTATTTTTGATGATAATTAAGGTATTTCCGTGAGGAGTTATGTGACTGCAAAAAAATTTATCATATATTTACATAAATCTCAGCAAAAATGACGGAGTAAAATATTTGAAATTTAGATTAACACTTTAAATTATTTTTATACATAAAGGTCTCAAGTGTAGTCTCATAGACATTTCTTGTTAAAATGTCATTCATGTCGAATACTACTTTCTAATGTTCTTGTTTAGTTTATTAGAATATGTATAAAAAATATTTAACAATTCATTTTGTTACTTTTTGGTTCTCGTGATTGATGATGCATCTTCTAGTAATGAGAGCAAGCATTTTCAATTAGATTTATAAAAGATGTAACCATTGCAGCATTTCTCAAAAAATAAATAATTTTCAAATCAAAACTGTCCTATTCATATAATCGAGATTTAGAGAGACTATTCGTCACATACTTGAGACATTTGCAGGAACGTAATAATTTTTTTCTTTCCAGACAGAAAATATAATGTCATTGCAATTTGAAACGAACTGTAATGTATTGTTATATTTTATTTTTTGTTTTTAACAAGGTTTTGTAACGTTTGGTTATTTTTTTCAGCGCGTGTCGCGTTTTAAAAAGATTAAAAAAACTATATAGCGATAATTTACTATGGTAAATTATTGCTATACGAAAATCGATTACATATAAAAAATTTCAAATCAAACAATTCAAAAGCATTAAAGGCTTAATTAAACTAACTTAAAGAAATTTATTAAATATATCCTTGTTGGCAAAACTTTAAAAAGAAGATCTGAAAATATAAAACACAATTTAAAAAGAAATTAAAGTTCGGAAGTTTATTAAATATATCAAATTTTATTAGAATATCTAAAGAAAATTCTAAGGCCGAAAAAGCTGACTCTATTCAATCCATTCACTAAAGTATTATTTATTGTAGTTGAATAAAAGTTATTGTTAATCACCATTGTTTATTATTAGATTTGTTTTTAATGGGATATTTGTAGACGTATAAAAATACGTATAAAAATATTTTTAGATAACATACACGCACCCCAATTGTCCCGCCACATTTTTTTTATCGGAGACTCTATCGGGTACTACAATTCTTCTCAACACAAAGTATTAATAAAAATTAATAATCGACATAGCATAATACTACTACTTATAACACGAACTTATCTGTTTTTATTGGAAAATTATTCAATTGAGGCTTTCTTATCATATGTGAATATTCGTTTTACAATATATTTTGACAGTTTTTCTATCATCTTCAGATAGGATAGAACTGTAATTATTATAGATTTTATGAACAAATATTTTAATTTTTGATTAAAAAATATATTTATAAAACACTGTGGAAACTTACCGTCATCTCTGTATTCGAGCTCGTAAACATTGTCGACCCAAGGAATCGGTCAATATTAGTGGGCACAATAATGACTCTATGAGAAAAATAGGCTTTTCTGACTTGTGAAGCTTTGTTGATAAAATTATTGGATGAGAAAATTAATGTGGAAAATGCTGTGAGTGTTTTAATAGTTTGGTTTGTAAGTTGTAGGTTTGTTGTTTGTTTACAAATTGAATTATTAAATTTTAAATTATAAAATAATTTTTAAATTTAAACTTTTTAAAACGGTAATGGATTGTTGTAATTAAAAATGATATAAAATATTTAAAAATCTTTAAATATATTTTGTAAAAATTGGAAAATAATTTGTTATTTAAATTAAAATTTTATAAATATAATTTTTAATGAAAAATTAATAAAATCTATAATACATATAGTTGTTTCTATGCTACATGATGACGATATAGAAACTGTCGAAATATATTGCATAACCAATGTTCGAATTGCGCTTCCTCATAATATTATATATAAAAGCATTTAGAATAATTTTATTTAAAATTTCTCTTTTCGAGGGAAACTAATTATTATTGAATAAATAATGATAGAGTAAAACAATTATTCTACTTTTTTCAATATAAGAATTTCGTAATAATAATAATGTGATATGTATTACATTGAAGTGAAGATTGATAAAGTTGATTGTAAACGAGTTGACAAAAGGAAGCATATGATATGGAAAACTATGATTAAGTGATCTTTGACAGATTGAATCTTTTGCGGTGCTTCACGTTAGTTTCTTTTATTAAAATATAATTTGTAAAACTATTTCAAATTATTATTATTAATATTATTATTATTATTATTATTATTATTATTATTATTATTATTATTATTATTATTATTATTATTATTATTATTATTATTATTATTATTATTTTTATTATTATTATTATTATTATTATTATTATTATTATTAAAATTTTTAAAAATAAAAATTATAAACAATTTTAAGTTAAAATCATTTAGCATCATTATCTTCTATTGATTTCTTTTTTATTTTCATTTCCCTCGTCTTAAATAAAAATTACAAAATAGATCCTGAAAGTTGACCATAGAAATTTGTTTATATTTTTGTCATGGTTCTCTTGCATGCGCCACTTTCATATATCTGATTAATCTCCAAACTCACACAATGCAAATGGATGTAGATTTTGTTTTTCTACTGTGAATCTCAACATAAAAAATTAGATATACTTTAGGGATTTCAGATTAGTATTTTTTAATCAATATTTTAGTAATTCTGGATTAGACATGTAGAAGTATTGTTAGAAAATAAAAATCCATGACCATTTAAATTTTATAAATTTTTTATTGAAAAATTTTATTTTTGAATAAGAAATTTCTGTTTTGTTGAGAATGCTGAAACATTATTTTTTCTATCACCATTTCAATTTTAAATTAATAATTTAATTTCTAAAAATTCATTTTAAACTTCAAATAAAATTATCGGTAATTTGAAAATTTTTTTAAAAAAAAATTCAAAATGGTTTTTTTAAAAAATTTTTCAAATATACATTTTAATCCGCTCTTTTTTAAACCAAATGCTTAACCATTGACTTATTTGTTTTAATCAAATTTTTGAAAAATTAATGAATAATATTTTAAAGATTTATTAATTTGTTTAATATAATTAAAGGATTAATATAATTAATATAAAAAAGGAAGATAAAAGAAAGGAAAAATTTTCACTTTTAAAATTATAAAATTTAATTCATATAATTGTAAAAATAGTTCAAACATTTCATTGTATAAATTAACGAGCACTATTTTTTAAAATAAGTGAAAAGTTAATATTTTGAAATTTTGTTTCTTTTATATATAATACATATAACTGACATGCGTTCTTTTGAAAATTCTGGGTTCGATAAAATAACAGTAATTGATCTCCTATTTTGCAAACCAGATATTAATTTAGACTTTGATTTTGAAAAGAGTTTGCAGTGGTAGCACTAAACCGTTTCTGAAAATATCAGGCAATTTCTCTTTTCCACAATTTCATTTAATTTCTCTCTGTAAAAATTAACATTAGAAAGTCTTATGTAATACACTTCATCTCTCTTTTTATACAATGATTTTAAATTCTCTATATTCCCGATTTTTTGCTTTGGTTTAAATAATATGGTTAACAATAGCATCTGTTAATATTAATATAGAGTTATTTATTTCTTCACTTTCTATGTCGAATCATCTTTCTGGTTTATCTCTCTCTACTGCATTTTTGCAATCCCTTTTCAGTAGCATTTTAGAAACTCTTGATTCTTAACTTGTTCTTCTTTTTCCTTTTCTTCGCGTATACATTGTTTAGATGCAGTTTCAAATGTAGACAATCCAAAATTCATTGACCTAGATGTTAATGGTAACAGTTTCTGTATTAACTATGAAAACTTTATATAATGCATTTCTATGACTTTTTTTTACTATGAAGAAAAGAGGTTATTTTTTTTTAAATCAATCAAGTACTTGACAAATTTTGAGTACTAAAATAATTCATGAAATATGTGATATTATAATAATATGAGGATATAATTTACGAATAACAAAGTAGGGGATATTAAATTTAAAATAATACGTTACGTTTTTTCTTAGACTATCACAAGACACAATTTTTAGATTAATTTCTCCCTGTTTGGAAATTATAGGTACATGCATAACCATTTATTGTGAAGCATCATTTTAATCAACACACGTTTCAAAATAGGTTAGTTCATGTTTGCATGAGAACTTAAAATGCAAATCGTCACTTGGTGAAACATTCTGTTATTATTATGATATTTGGACGAAAAAGATACAATTATTTAATACATACAAAATAATATAAAAAATAAAAAAAAATTTTTGCAAAACTTTATAAAAGCACTTCTTTATTCATAAAAACATATTACCTAATTTTTTTTATTGTACCTTAAAGAAAAATGGTATGATTCCATTTGGCAACATTGGGCACATGCTATACATAAAAATGGAAAGATGATAAAACTTGAAATGGTAGTAAAACATGACCGATTAAGCATATTGATGAAAAAACCAGCTGAACATGGATGTAATAAACTTTCGCTAAATTTAAGTTGTTTATATTTTTATTATTATATTTTTAGTCCTTCGGAATTAAAATTAATTAAATTAATTGGAATTAATTAAAACGATATAAAATATTATTTTTGTCTCAAAAATTAAAGAAGGACAATTTATTTGTGGTTTTAGGTTTAATTATATTTTAATTTTGGTATTCTATATTTAGTAAAGCCAAATGTTCAGAAAAAAGCATTATATAGGGAAAGTGGTTTCAATTTTAGTAATTAGATTTGACTACTGACTCAATTTTTTGAATGGCGGCACTTTGATATCCCATATTTTCGGAATGTTTTTGACACCAAAAAATAGACGTAATTTTAAATGCGTAAATACTTTTTATAATCACATACAATCTATTTTTTTTCTTTATTATATGACATAGATTTATATAATTATCCAATGGCAATTTAATATAATTTTCGTAATTGATTATATAAATAAAATTTATTAATCTAGAATTTTAAATTAAAATTTTTAGACAGTAGAAACATGTGGTGAGTTCAATAACTACCCATACTAGGTGTTAAAGGAACATAACAGAAACGGTCAATTTTAATTTGGTAACAACAAGTGTATGCAGACTTTATCTTTAGATATAAGACCCATTATAATACACATACTTCCTCCAATGATGCAAGCGTTACAAAAAGGCATTTTTTGAAGAAAATTGGGCTTTGGTCTTTCAAAATAGGTTCTACATCTTGTTGCAAATCTACAGCATTTGTTTAGATTTTCATTTTTTATATACCTAAATATATAAATGTCACTGGGCACAAGATCGGCGCTGTAAGGAGGGTTATCTAAACCCATTTTTTCAACCACTGATTATCAACATCTAGATCTCATGTTCCTGGAACTCGTTTCTCAAGGGACTTCTACCAAATTAATCAGAAATAATAAAATTTGCCTGGCAACAGAAAATAGGGAATGAACTTAGATGCCAATTTTCTGACGCCAAATTCATTCAGGATGGCAAACACACCTCTGTTACTTAAAGTCAATCGCCACAAAACATCCTTGATAGTTATTCGGGTTTTCCTTCACAATTTGCCAAAATTCTTCTCTTTTGGTCAGCAATTTCATAACAACGACAAACTTTCTCATCATCAAACACTGACTAGCAGCCATGTTTGAACTGGCTAATTCAATCGTAGATTGTGAAACGAGAGGTGCATATATTGCCATAAATTTTGTACAATCGATTCAATATTTGGCTAACTGTTATCATCACACAAGACATAAAATTTAATGACACTTTATGATTTGACAAATAAATTGAAAATGTGCTTTCTCTCACAGTTATGTAGGTCAATATTAAAAAAATATTTTTGTAATCATAGATAATATTAAAAAGAGACCTTGAAGACTATAAATTAGTAATAAAAATCAGTAATATTACTGATTTATAATCTTCAAGCTCTCTTTTTAATAAATTCAATGGAAAAAATAATCAGTGGTGAAATTGGAAAAAAAAGTTCTCATAGATAATATATTATGATTTCACTAAAATATAAGTCCGGGTACTTATTGAATGCATCACGTATACTATAGCTATAAATATTACTACGGGGTACTCCGGCAAAATGACGAAGGGAAGTAATACAATATGACTTGATAATATTTCCGGCGGACTCATAACTTAAATTTTGTAATAAATATTTAAAATTAACCAATTAAGTAATTTTTTATTATTTAGTAAAGGCTTTTATTGCAATATTTTCCAATTTTCTGATCTGTGGTTAATTTAATTAAATTAAATAAATAATATAATGATTTTTATTATAATTATTATTATTTATAAATATATATGAAGTCTCTACCTTTGTTGATACTTTCAAAAATAGTACTCCCTCTGTCCAAAAATGATAGTCCAGTTTGACTTTAAATCGTAACTTTAAATGCGTAACAGTGATACTTAAAATGCAGTTTTGTTATTTGTTCAATCAATAAAATAATTTAATGTGTTTTTACTGTAAAAAGTTTTACAAAACCGTTCAATTTTTTATGTTCTCTATTGACAATCATTTTGGGAAAAAGGCTAAAATTCAACTGGACTATAATTTTTGGATAGAAGGAGTACATTATTTCATTCATTTCTTCTATTTAAAATTAATTTTAATTTTATATTTTTAAATATATTCTAAAAAAATCAATATAAACAAAAATTTAAAAACAAAATATAAAAATTATTTTAAAAAATATAATTAATAAGTATTATTTATCAAATTCGCTTTCATCTATAGCTTTATCCGAATGTCCTGGATTCAAAGCATCAAGGTTCTCCTCAAATCCATAGTATTAGAATGGAATGATCCAGATCCAAGTAAGATACTCAACTGTCTCGGATTAAATTTGGAAATATCCTACAAAAGTCCATTATATTCAATTGAGAATAAAATTGTCAATATTACTACCAACCAATTTTCATTCGAAATTCACAATGTCATAGAAGACACGGAAATAATTTTTACTTTAAGAGCTTTTAACCAGGTCGGATTTGGAATGCCAGTTAAATTATTAATTGTTTCTGCTGGGAAAGGTTTATGAAAGAATTGAAGTGTTTTTAATTTCATTTATATTTTCAGCGAAAATTAACAAAATGTCGTAGACATAATTGGTTGCACTTCATTCACAATTGTCGCACGTTGGCGTCAGCCAAACAAAGATGCAAAAAATATGACTTTACAATTATTTGAGAAAAATGGCAAATCTTTTACTTTAATAGTACATCGCTCTTTGCCAATTATCAGATCGGAATTTCAAATTGATGAATGGAAAATTTTTAATTTTACTAGATTGAAACCCAGCCAAAAATATCAAATTCGATTAACATGTCTCGTCTGGGTGAATTTAACGAGATTCGCGAATCGTTTTATTTGAGCAATGTTGTCGAAACAAAAAAAGCTCGTTAGTTTATAATATTAATATTAATAATAATATTAATAATAATAATAATAATAATAATAATAATAATAATAATAATATAATAATAATAATAATAATAATAATAATAATAATAATAATAATAATAATAATAATAATAGTATTAATATTAATACAGGCGAACCCGCTTAATATCATGCTTACGGTTCCAAAAAAAATCATGATATTAAGCGGGTCGTGATAATAACCGAAACTCGCTTAATGTCCACATACGTGACATTAACCGAAGACTCGGTTATTATCATTATTCATGACAATAACCGAAATTTTATTTCAATAGAGAATTTTTAATGTATTTATTTATGAAAAAAAGACATTATATTGACTACTTAGTAATAATTTAATTATTTTTAATATACATCCAATATATTGACTAGTAATAATTCATTTATTTATACATAAACATATATACGCTCGCAAATTCATTTGAACCATTTTTCTAATGTTAATTGACGTGTTTTGGTTGCATTTTTTAATATAGTGTGCTGAACTATATTATCCAACTGATTTAAACAGTTCCAAGCTACAACATTGTTATTTGTTAAAAACATTTATATATTTTTAAAAGATTCTGAAGCAATATTGTTGGTTATAGTTGTTGTTGTTGATTCTGTTTCATCGTCGCTTCCATCACTTGCCACATTATTATTTTCATTTTGCTTTTTTTGTTCCACGATGGATTCCACAATCATTTGATCATTCAAAGGTTCTGAACATTCTTCATTGATATCCATTTCCAAATATTCATTAAAATCAAAATACATTTCATTTATATACAAAGCAAGTTCGTCACTTTCAATTAAATCTGGAGCATTATTACAAAATTTTGCCTTTTTGAAACAATTTTGTACAGTTATGCTGATAACATTGTTCCATGCTTCTTTTATTAAAAGTACCGCATTCAATAGATTAAATTTTTTTAATATTTTCCCAGCTTGTATTTGATCAGTGGAAGATTCAATTGCTGCTAGTAAGTTCAGTTGCCTTAAAGACATGTGAACCATTCGGCATTGCACGCCACAAAAGGCCAGTTTCGTCGGCGTTGAAAATATCTTTTGGTTGATAGCGGCGGAATACATCGACCAAGGTTGTAGATAACCATTCTTCTGCTGCAGGAACATCTGCATCAACTTTTTCCCCATGTGCTTTTTTAGATACGATTCCAAATATTTTCTACAATCTATCTAACTATCCATTAGTGACCACAAAATTTATGACGGATAGACCTCTAGCAAATGCTTCAGCTTTGACACGCAGTATTTCACCGCTGATGTTAATGTTGGTTGCTAAAGCACCCGCAAACCATTTATACAATGCTTTATCTACATCTTCAGCTCTGCTATGCCGTTTTCTTTTTCTATTGCTGTTTAATTTTACAACATCAGATAATGCACTTTTGTTTTTATAAATTTTGCTCACTGTTGATGAATCAATGTTGAATTTCTTAGCAACAGCTGCATACGTTTGTTTTGGCGGTCTATCACAAGCTGCTATAATATCCAATTTTTCTTTTACAGTTAATTCTGTTCGTTTACGCTCTGTCATTTTTGATTTAGCCCTTGTAAGAAATTATAAATTACATACATGTGTATTAAAACAACAATCACTTTAATCTCAAAAAAATTAAGAAAACCTATTAAAATTTACCTCTGTTTATATCAAAACCCTGTAGATTTTGGTTGCTTTGGTCTTGGTATTTTAAATTAAAATTATCAATTTTCAGTTTTAAATTTTTTTAAACTTCTTTTGTGTGAACTTTGATAAAAAAGATTATTAAAAAATTCATAAAAAATCATGATATTAAGCGAATTTGAAATATCAAAATCAAAAAATATTCATGATAATAAGCGGGAAATGGATATTATGCATGATATTAATAGTGTTTGGCAAGTGGATTTTGAGTTTTAGTGATATTAAACGGGTCGTGATAATAACCGAGGTGATATTGAATGGTTTCACCTGTAATAATAATGAAGTATAAATTGATGATTTCTTGGTAGCAGCATGTATTATTTAAAACAATAAAGGGATAATTTAAGCCTTTTGCTACGAATAATTTATTTAATGAAAATATTTTCGACTATAAAATAGTCCTTATCAATTTCCTGGAATTTAGCATTACTCTTCCAAAACATACATCTCGATCTTTCTTTTATTTCCTTTTTCTTACTTATAATATGATATACTTTCTTTTTCTAAAGAATTTTTAAAAAAATTTTTAAAAATTAAATTTGGATATCCTCTAAAATTCAAAATGAAACACGAACCAAAATCTTTAAATTTTTAAAGCTTCTATAATTAGCTCATAGAATATTTATAAAATAAAGCTTCCAATAACTATTTATATATGCGATTTAAATATCTGAATAAATGTGTCAATTTTGAGTTTTATTCCTATCTTTTGAAAGCATTTTTACTAAAATTTCTATATTATTTTAATTATTATTTTATAAGTTTTTTTATATTATCAGTTATTCTCAAGGTCTTACAGCAGGTAGGATAGAATAACTATACAAATTATAGATTTTTGAAAAAAAATTATTAATCATGTTTTTTTAAATAACAAATATTTTATTCTTTAAAAATTAACAAAATTATAATTTAAATAATAAATCATTTTTAACGTTTTAACAACTGTACTTTATTATTGTCATTGACCTTGAGAATAACTGATAATATAAACAAAATTTTAAAAATAATAATTAAAATAATATTTTAGTAAATTAAATTTTAGAAAAAATGCTTTCAAAAGATGGGAATAAAACTCAAAATTGACACATTTATTAAAATATTTAAATCGCATATATAAATAGTTATTGGAAGCTGTATTTTATAAATATTTTAAAATATTTTTTATTAAAATAGGCTTCTATGAGCTAATTATAGAAGTTTTAAAAATTTAAAGATTTTGGTTGGTGTTTCATTTTGAATTTTAGAGGATATTTAATTTTAATTTTTAAAAGTTTTTTTTTAAAAATTCTTCAGAAGAAAGTATATCAATATATAATAAATAAGAAAAAGTAAATAAAAGAAAAATTCCAGAAGATTGACAAGGACTCTCTTATAGTCGAAAATATTTTCATTAAATACATTATTCGCAGCAGAGGCTTCAATTATCACTTTATGTTTTGAATAATAATAATAATAATGTAATAATATCTAGTAAAATAATTTTATTTAAAAATGCAGTTAATTTAAATTAATATTTATGATTTAGATCCTCAGTCAGTTGGAAATTTTAATTTGAAAACTGGAACTAATTCAAAAGGACATCCTAATGTAATTGCTGAATGGGAAGAAATACCGATATTTGACAAGGTTTTATCATCAGCCATATATCATTTGAAATATAGAGTCGTTTTCCCCTCTGAACTGTCGACAAAATTTAGATCAATTTATACTAATAAATCGTCTCATGTGATCCAGCTATTAGAATTACCAAGTAAATGTTATTATTCACTTACATTACATGATAAAAGTTAAAAAAGAAGAATGAATTCAACAATATTAAAAAGTCATACAACTGCAAATTTTAAAAAAAATGGAATAAATTTTAATAAAATAGTCCAACTCTTTATTATAACTAATTTGTTAGATGGAATCTTGATATATTTTACGAATTAGTCAGATGAAATATATTCTTTGCTGACTTAATATAGGAATCGTTTTTATTTACTTTTTGTTGTCAGAGTTTGTCTAGATACAAAAAATATAGTTTTAATTAAATTTCTTTTA
>CAUHTR010001065.1:0-70000 GCA_959609185.1 Schmidtea polychroa | reverse complement strand
ATAATAATAATAATAATAATAATAATAATAATAATAATAATAATAATAATAATAATAATAATAATAATAATAATAATAATAATAATAATAATAATAATAATAATAATAATAATAATAACAATCAGATTAATATTTATTATAAAGAAAGGTTATACTCTTCAATAATAATGTAATTATCTAACCAGTTAACAATAGTTTCGATGTATGAAGAATGATTCCCATAGTTTGACGTAGTTTGACGTAGTGATACGTTATAGGCATACATGTGTATGACGGATCTTTATCAAAAATAACAGTTAAACTAATAAGTAATATTATTCATTATGTTCATCATTCAGAATTTATTTTTGTATTTATTTGGTAATTAATTCTCTTGACAGTGAAAAGGAAAATCTATTAATTAGAAAATATTTTTTATTATTATTGCTAATTAATAATTCTATTTCCATTTTTTGATTTATAAATTCACTTTGTTAATAATAGTTTGAAATCGAAATAAAATAAAATTTTTATATATTAAATATACAGGATATATATTATATTATTTTCCTAGATATATTACCTCCTCAAGAAATCAAAGCATATCGAGTGAGGGACACAAGGGTTCGTGTAGAGTGGTCAATTGGTTATGATCAAAATAGAATGCCATATGTATTTTCTAAAAATCTGTTAGGATTTGTTATCTACTACGGAACAAGGGATACTTTAAATGTTACATCGGCATGGAGTCAAATAAAAATTTATGATAACATATCCAGATATGAAATCGTGAGTAAATGAAATTTATTGTATTCTATTTTATCGTATTGGATGTTTTGTCAAGAAAAATATTGAAAAAAAGTTTTTCTACATCGTCAGAATGAGTTCTATTGATCAGTACAACAGAACAGGGAAATGGTCGGAGCCAGCAGTTCCTGAAAATGTAGATTTATCAAGTTATAGCATCAAAACATTCAGCAATTTACAATGTTACCAAACCACTTCAAATTCTATAGAACTTCGTGCAGATTATCCAGTTGACAATACGTTTTTGAACAGTATATTAGTAAGTTTAGTTTAAATTAAATTTATAAACATTTGTTAATAATAATTTTATTAAATTCAAATAATCATTAAAATATTTTAACTTCTTTACCTATAATGTTTTTATTTTCAATTTCGTTTTATATTCCTTTTGTTTAGACAATAATTTAATATTGAATAAAAAATCAAATCATGATATATATTTTGAACGAAAGATGAGATAAAAAATATTTAAATTAAAAGGTAAATCTTTTATCCTCACCAATGATCAATTATTTTCAATTGCTTTATCATTCTAACTAATAATGCCTTTAGTTATGTAATAAATCTTTGGAGTTCATATTAATATTCTCTCGCAGTCCCACGAATATTATTTTTATTTAAATACTTTTGAAGCGAAAATCAGTCAAACGACGTTCTACACAATTTATGTCTACCAATATTTTTTAACTGATTAATATTTAAATTTTCTAATTCCATTAAAAATACATAAAAATATTTTTAAATTTTCAAAAAAATAAGGCCGTAGAGCAATATTTATAAACTAAATAAAAATATTTTTTCATAAAGGATCAAAGCGTTGTTTAAGTAAATATATTAAAATTTGTTGAAAATATTTAAAAAAATATTTAAAGTAAAAATGAATTATGTGCATAAGACGGATAATTGGTAATGTAGAAATTTAAATGAATCTATATAGACTTGACATATATATCCTCCTGTTGTGTTTCTGTCGTTAGATGACGTCATGAGAGTTTGCGTCAATCAACTTGTATTCTACTTTCTGCTTCGGTAGTCAGTGTATACATCTGGTTTCATGGAAGTACCATCTATAATATAAAGAAAATCAATGAGTTTATATTATAGAAACATGCAGACCTACCCGTGGTTGATTTTTATTGTTGAATAGAATATCATAATATAATATAGAAATTTTCAGATAATGGGTAAGACGTATATATCTCCGCCCGCTGTGATTCACATTATGGTGTATTGTTTGCGGCTCTTAAGAAGTTAACAAGCTGGAAAGTACAGTATGCGTCAAAATACATCATATGTTTAAAATGCGATATCAAAAGGTTATAAATATTTTTGAAGAAGATAAATATATAAATAGTTTGTATATATTTAAATTCTAAAATAAAAAATAGTCGTTCAAATAAGTTAAGTAAACTGTAGGAATTATTTTTTAGAATTTTAAAAGTTTTTACAAAATTATAATCTTAAAAATTGTTCATACTGTAAAAAATATTTATAATGAGGTTCATAAAGAAATATATCTTAAATGGCACCATAAAAGTGATGTTGATGTCTCATGGATAACAAACGATCCACAAATGCAGACTAGAGTCTACTTATTTATTCACTAATTAATATAGAACATGAAAATACTATGCTGTTATACATGTTAAATATTAATATATATATATATATATATATATATATATATATATATATATATATATATATATATATATATATATATATATATATATATATATATATATTGTTCAATTTTAATTGGTTTTTATATATCATTTATTTTTATTAGTACTTTAGATCAAAATCGTTATTGTTTTATTGTGTAATGAAAAAATAATGAAATTTTAAAATTAAAAAGGGTCTAAATATTTAAGATTTTAATTTAATAAATTAATAATAAAGCTAATTAAGGATAATTAAATGAATTATCAATGTAAAATATTAGAGTAAGTGTTCACAACTGAAGATCTCGAATATTTTTTCCATTTTTAATATTGAGTGTTCTTGCAGATTGACCCAAAATTTAAAATTTGCAATTCTTCCGTTCCTTCTGAATTTTAATTAAAAGTTTTGCCAACAGCTTCTAATAAAAAATTTGTGTTTTTGTTTAATTTTATTTTATAAAAAGTTTTTTTTTATTTGATTAACTAAAATTGTATGCATATTTATTCCCCAAATTATCCCGATCCATAATTGTCTTAATTGGATTATTTTTCTAAAAAGCATCATTGAATCTAAGTAAATATTCATACATTTAGTTTCAAAATGCAACGATTTATTAAAACATATTTGACTATTTACAGAGATATACTTTTCATACAAATTTTGTTTTAATAAAATTTCCAAAATGTTATATTCAATATAATAAGTCGATATACTAACAAGCTTATGGTTGAAAATTTGTAACCGTAAATGTTTTTAATATTTCAAATATAAACAAAATTTACAAAATATTCAAAAAATATTTGAAGTCAAATGGTTTTATTTTGTTTAATTTCTAAAGTTATTTTCAGTAAAGAAATTTGAGTTTACCAGAACTAAGAATATATTATTTAAATCACTTCTTTAATTTGTTTGATATATTTTTGTTTTTGAAATTTATTACATTTTTTCTTTAAAAAGGATATCTAAAATTAAATCACGACAAAATTACTGAACTATGATATTCTTATCAAATTATAAGTGAATAGTCATTTCTTCGTAGATTTTCTTTGTAATTTAAACACAATTCCGGCGAAATTAAGAATTTTCAATTTCTTCTGATTGGATATGATAAGCAAGGATAATAATATTAATAACAATAATAATAATGATAATAATAATAATAATAATAATAATAATAATAATAATAATAATAATAATAATAATAATAATAATAATAATAATAATAATAATAATAATAATAATAATAATAATAATAATAATAATAATAATAATAATAATAATAATAATAATAATAATTGGATATCTTTATTTGAAAGACAATCACTAAGCTTCATTTTAAAAATGAAGGAAGTGTATAAAAGGTATGTTGATGATATTTTTCTAATATTTAAAAATAAGGAACATGTGAAACCTTTTTTGCATTACATGAATAGATTGCATAAGAACATTAAATTCACATGTGAAACTGAGAAGAATTCATCCATAGCATTTCTTGACTTGTTAATTAAACGTAAAGATGAACAATATGTGATAGAAATTTACAGAAAACCAACAGATACCGGCCTCTATACTACTCCAGAGAGTTTTTGTGAATTTAAATATAAAAGAAACATGGTGAAAGGATTGGTTTATCGATCATGGTGCTTATCTTCCACTTTTAAAAAGTCAGTAAAAATTGTAGATAAATTATTTGAATTACTGGTGAAAAATAGCTATTCAAAACTGTTTTTATTGTTAAAGTTGTAAGAGACTGTTGATAAATGTATGAATAATGCTAAGGATCGTAGTATGAATGAATGTAAATTGACTGATATGTCGAATGATGTAGCGAATATGANTTTTTTAAAAAGAATAATTGTTAAAAAATTTTTATTTATAATTTAAAATTTATATATTTTATAATTTGTTTATATATTATCAATATAGTATATATATTCATCCGTCGTGAATGTAGGTAACCTGGTGATGATAGTGATGCTATCGAGATATATAGTGAAAAAGATGTACGAATGGCGATTTTTATTAATAAAATCTTTACCGAGCTTATTTAAGTAATTATTATTATTATTATTATTATTATTATTATTATTATTATTATTATTATTATTATTATTATTATTATTATTATTATTATTATTATTTATTATTATTATTATTATTATTATAAGAAAGAGCCAAGCAAGCATTCGTTTTACGACATATTTCAACAGTTTCCCTGCCATCATCAGGTATGATATAAAATCTATAGAAATTAAGGATTTTTAAACAGATTTATTAATTGAATTAATTAATAAAAATATTTCATTCTTTAAAAATTATAAAATTATAATTCAGATAATATATTATATTTTTAATTTTAAAATATTGAAATTTAAATTAGTAATTTAATAATTATTTAATTTAACAACAACAATCCATACATGCAAAATCCATACAAATTCAAAAAATTTAAGTATTCACTGGATTCTGCAAATTAATTTTCAGATTCAATGACTTTATCAATAACGCTTTACAAATTTACACGTTCCAATTAATTATTGAAATCTTTTAATAAAATTTTAAAATCAGACAAACCTGTTTTACTCTTATAATCCTTATTGTGCTCACTAATTTTGGTCAATTCTTTCGGCCTATAATGTTCTCGATCTCGAATGCATAGATGATGGAAGGTCTCTCGAATGCATGTGACATTACACCCATTACTGATACTGATAAACAAGATCAGAACTCAATCCGGCCGGAGTTTTAGACTTATTAATAAACATATCGCGTACTTTACATCAATTTAACACAATTCTATAATTGAAATTCCTTAACTGCTTGCGTATGCTCCTTTTATAATCTTTAAAACCTTCAAAATTCGGCAATACACCTAATTCCGAAATATAGAAGTTTCTATAATCTAAAAAACTCGATTAAGTTATAGTATAGAAACACACAAACTTAGCTGCGTGGAAAAATTTAATGTTTCAAAACTAAAAGGTTTAGAAAGGGGTAGAAAAATAATTTTACATACAAACATAGCACACATAATAAAAAATACATGCAAATGTTTAAGAAGCTTTTTCGTTTTAAAATTTAAAAGTGATTAACATACTTTTAACATATTATCATTTTCAATAAAATATCGTGGAAAACACTTTCATAACATTTTTGTAGAGAAAATGACGAAAAAACTTCGTAAGATTTTTAAGATTATTTATAAATGTAATATTTTTATAGAATTTCTGATATTAAAATCCATATAATTATAATGAAAATAAATATCTCATTTTTTGGTTTAGGAAATATTTTCGCTATAATAGCTATAAATGTTAATTGGATATAGAAAACAAATTTCAAATATTCAACCAGGTTCTTCTACCTCTTTTGATTTCCAGGGGAAAATCGAAAATCGTAAATTTTATTAATTTAATTTTAAAATAATAATATTTTAATAGAACTAGAAAATGACAAAATTAAATGGTTAGTAAGAATGTATTAAAAAATAAATATGTTGGACAATTACTTTCATTTAATAAATAATTCAAAATTAATCAACAGTGGCGCTTTCTTATAATAATAATATTAATAATAATAATAATTCCAAATAATTCTTAATTAAATTTCATAAATTTCTAAAAAACCTGAAAAGTAATTAAAAGTAATTTTTAATAGAAATGTTGACTAAAAGTAATATTTAAGAACTTGAAAAATGATCTCATAATTATATAAAATCAAAATGCAAGCCTTAAAATATACTTTAAATTAAAATACTTACATGACAGCCATTTCTAAAATTGAATAAATGAAGTTGCAAACCTTATTTTCACATAAATGGCGAGTCACTACAGCTGGTGTACACACCAACGTGTATTATAGAAACTTTTATATTTCCGGAATTACGTATACCAACACGAATTTAGGCTGATCATCCTTACTCACGCTATTTAATTTATTAAACTCATCATACTCACACACATCAACAAAATCACACCCAGATTTTCTCAAACATGATCCTTGGGATTTTTAATAAATTTATCAACAGTCTCTTTTTAGCCAAAATTAATAAACAGGATTTCGAATAACCAATCATTATTAACAACTCAATCAATTTGTCAACACCTTTTACTGAATTTACAAAAGTAGAAGACAAAGACCATGAACGATAAATTTAATCCCTTCTCTTATACTAAAATTCACAAAAACTTTCTGATGAAGTAATAATACCAGTATTAGTTAGTTTTCTATAAATCTCTGTCTCATAGTGTTTCTCCTTGCGTTATATTAACAGATCCAAGAAACCAAGTGATGATTTTTTCTATAATGCAAAAACGGCTCAACATGCCTCTGATATCCAAATATAAGAAAAATATCATCCACATTTAACTAATTTTAATTAATTTATTAAGTACCTCTTTTAACGAACTCTCATCCTTAAGAGGAGGTAATATTCCATTCTTCTGAAAAATCTACTTTCGCGAACTAAGGAGCATTCAAAACATCATTAAGCTTACTCACATATACATTATAGTAAAGAATTTCCAATACATTTCCTTTGTCTTCCTTAGCTAAATTTTTAATACAGAAATATTCTTTAATATTCTGCTTTTTTTATTAATATACTCCATCCTACTCGAACTTAACACACACTTCAGATAATTAGTAGTAATATCTTTCATTGATCGATTTATATGTAAGTATAAACTTTCAATCTTAGCACATAATTTTGTTTCATCAATTGTTTTCTTAATGTAATGATTTTGCAAATAACAAATGAATTTTGTTTGCAGATGTGTTGAATGATGTATTAAAAATTCAATTTCTCGGTTAAAATCCAAAAAGAATGCTCTTATTAAAAAAATTTGAGAAAATTATTTGGGATCTCTAAATTTATTGTTGAGATTACATGAATAAACATGAGTAAAGTTGTTTTGTCTGAAAAGTAGGATTGTATGTTTAATTTATATTTAATTTTTTATAATGTTTACTTTTTTCTATTTATCTATTTTCTTATTTAGATTCATTTCTGTATTGAATGATTAAAATAATGTATTTTTCGAATAATTTTAGAAATTTTGTCAAAAATTGGCAGACTACAAATCGCTTTTAGATTTATTAAGACATTACTTTTCTATGAACCTAACTGTTAAAACAAAATAATGACATTAGCTGAAGATTTTCCAAATATTATTAAACAACATATTACACTGAAAACTGATTTAGTAAAATTTATTTATTAAATATTATATAATAAATAATATGATATAAAAATAAAAAACAACAATTATTATAAATAATTAATGATTTATTATTCAATCAAAACTATGATAAATTATGAATTCTTAGAATAAGAAAATAATTATTATTTTTTAATTGTTCTATCACTGAATACCGCAAAGTATATAAAATCAGTTATATATTAAATTAGGCGCAAAATGCACTAATTACAGATTGACAGGCAAATACAGCAAGGAAATTATTAGCTTTATTGAAAATAATAATTAAAATAAATGTGAAAATTTTATGATTTATTTATTCCGAATCCAAATAAATTTCAAGCAAAATTTTAATATTGTTATTGTTGAATATACTAACCTATGTATATTATCTAAAAGGTCACTCCAAAAGGTCATCAGAATTTTTATCTTCAGCGTTTAATGTTTACTGACTACGACTTGCGACTAAATGGCACCAATAACATTTTATGTTCACTTTAAGACGCCCTACTTATGAATGTAATTGTAATTTTGTCTTTGGACTTATAAAGCTTGATGTTCATTAAATGTTCATTTTTTAAACATTGATTTTCATCTATTTGAGAACCGAGCTGTCAAAAAATATTTTGCAAAAATATGTTTTTTAAAATGCTGTTCTTTAATTTTTGTGAAAAAATTAAGACAGCCATTTAGTAGTTTACATTGAAAATTGTTTTATTTTTCATTTAGTTAAACATCTTTTCAATATCTCGAAATATGAATTATTATTAAAAATTTTTATTGAATGATCAAAATGAACAAATGAATGTTAATTCTCATAAAATCTAATTAGGTAGTTTTCAATTCAGTTCAAATATATCCCAAAGCAACTGTCAAGAACATTTTGATGATTGAATTATTTTATACAAACAACTGTTGTCAGCCCATTTACATGTTTGAAAAATGCTTTTAATCGTTAATTTAAAAAGAATAAATTTTTGCTAACGTATTTAATTTAATTTCGTAAAATGTGATTTCTTTTTCATTGATCACATCATTAAATTAATTTCATTTTTGAAACAATTTATAGTTTTAATTAAATTTCTACAAGAAGTGAAACAGAGACAGAGAGTTTTACAGTCTATTAGATAATTTTATTTCGAAAATAAATACTATTTTTGTTTATTTTTTATATATGAAAAAGAGGAAAGATTTCGGAGAGTGATAACCATAAGAAGAAACCTTTTCATTTATTTATATTTTAGTATAAAATTATTAATTGTTTAAAAGATGAATAATGATATTAATGATAATGATAATAATGTATGAGTAAAATGTAACGCAATTAAATAACACTGTCAAGTTTCTAATATATATATATATATATATATATATATATATATATATATATATATATATATATATATATATATATATATATATATGTCTGTGTGTGAATATTAAGAATATATACGAATATTAAAGCTAAGATCTTTGAAAAAACGTGCCTCGAGGAATTTATAAAGAAATATATTTTTCAGTTGCAATATCTTTAGAAAATAAACAAATTATAAAGGCTTTGATTAAAATTTCAAGTTTCTCAGGATAAAATAAAAATGAGAAATACTAAAAATCTTTACAAATATATTACTTCCAAATTTGAAGCACTGTCATAATAAAAGGTTTATAATAAATTATTAAAATATATAAGTTATTTACAAATTCTCCATCGAACTTATTTTATTTGGAGTTATCATAGAGCATAAATTATGCATTCATTCAAACAATAATACATCGAAGAAAATGATATTCCCACAAATTAAAGACAATATAAATCGAAAATACAAAAAAACTTTGTTGATAAATAAAATTATAAAACGATTTATTTACTCGAAATGTAGTTAGACTTTGCAATGACAGGTTCAATTTTAATTGTTGGTAAATAAATCGACTTTTAACTGAAATTGGAAGCATGTTCATTATAAAAATGTTAATTGTCCATTATATGATAAATTTCCACATTCATGATTTCAATGGGTTTATTTTATGAAATTTAACAATAATTGAATATTTATTTTATTAATATATTATATAAATGATTATATGTCTAAATTAGTATTATTATTATGGTAATGGATCTGATTTTATTTTTTTATTTGTTTTTAATTGTTATTTAAGGTGATAACAAAATATTATATTTATTAATTTTTATATATACAACACAGATTGTAAATGTTGCATAAAAATGAATGTTGTTTGAATAATTAAACTTAATAAAAGTGGTGGTTTTCAAATAAAAAGCATTGTATTTTTAATAAACATTATTGCTCAATTTTAATAAAAAATGTGGTGCCTAATAAAAATACCAAAAATTAATATTAATTATATTTATCAAGAAATAAATAAAATAATTATTAGAAATATAATAAGAAGTAATGCATAGCAAACTTTAATATTTCTCAAATAAGTCTTTAAATTTAAATTTTTATTATTACTCTTTCACATAATTTTCTGTGAAATCCTCCATTTTGGCACAAAAAATATTTTATGAACCAAAATAACTGGAATATGATAGTTTGACAAGAATTACTTTGATATAATATTGAAGAACGCACTGAATCAAAATTCACTTATTACAAATTCAGATAACTTTTATTTATTGATGATAACTAATAAAATTATTGATAACAAATGATTTATTGATGGCTATTTATATCAATTTTTTTCTTCAAGAACATTCTAAAATTTTCTAGAAAAGTTTTAAAATGCTCAATTTTGTGTTTTTCATCTTGTAAATACCGTGCACGTTTACAAATTTGGTTCAGAAATTTCTAAATTATTCAAATTTATATGAAAAAAATTCAAAATTTTTCAAAAGTAGGTATTACTATTTTGAAAAATATTCAGATTCTACTTAGATATTCTATGAAGCTTTTCTATCCATATGATGGATAGTTGTTCTGTTAAACAATTTATGTTTCATGAATTTTTTTCTTCAATTTAAATGTTTTATTTCAATTTGAAAAAGACCTATTTTTAAAATTGTAACTCAAATATCTGACGATCAGAATATGATAAAAATTTGATTTATAACTCAAAATGTTGTTATTATAAGTTCGTTATCCAAAGGATTAATGTTTGACATGCACATTCTCACATGTCACCTTTAACCATTTGAGATGACTGGATTAGCTAATACGGATAATCTCGAAATAAACATATTGATCGCATCTACACAATATTATTGTAAAATTGTATTAAAACTTAAAGATTCTATTTTAAATAAAATATTTTTATATACAATATTATATGTATTGATGTTTTTCTAATATAAAAATCATAAAATAAAATTTATATTAATATAGTTTCAATATACAATTTAATGGTCATTTTTATATAAATAAAAATAAATTGTTTAAGTAAAGCTATAAAATAGATATGATTGGTAATATCTTTCTTCGAATCTACTTATTGTAAATACATAAATAGTATAGATAAATTGATTAACCCTTTCGCACCGACTTTCCGCTAATGACACTATGCTAAATTTATATATTGGAACTTGTTAATATTGACCTAAATATGAAATATTCTCATTTTTGTAATCGTGGCGCTTCTGAATATCCTAGAAAGTCCTGGGATAATAAGTCCCAATAGGCTTTTATGGACCATTCAAAATATCCCAGTAGGATCATGATGAAAGTTTCTGTAACTTATTGTCCCAATAGGGGCGAAAGGGTTAATAATGAATATTCAAAAAACTTTTTTTCAACGAATTTTGTATGAAACAGTTCATAAATGTTACCAAGATGAATGTGATTGATAACATAAATTCACATGGCGTTGATCTGTTTAATACTCTGGAGAGTGTTCATTTTATAATTACGGAAAGTATTGCATTGAATATTATCGATGATGCCCAAATGTATAGTGACGATAGCTGGTGTTGGTTCTGTTATAGTTTTTCTATTTTCTGTGCGTTCTAGAAATTTTAGAAAAGCTAATTTAAAAAATATTGGAAGTGTCAATGTTAAAACTATTTCAGTCTTATTAACCCATTAGATACTAATGTTCCCATTTGGACATCTCATATTTTATCTATTAATTATCTATTAACCAGCAATAATTTACTAATTATTCGCATCACTAGTTTCTAACTCGGTGGTGCTGAATATCTTGCCCATCATTCACTTGACATTGTTGTCATTTGTGTTAGTCTAAAAGTGTCTAAAATATGTCTAACAATACAGAAAAAAGTTGGTACTTAATGGGTTAAGTTGGTAATATTCAGTATATATATATATATATATATATATATATATATATATATATATATATATATATATATATATATATATATGATTTCCCTATATTATTGTTAAACACTATTGAATTAGAAATTAGCACTAATAAATAAACAATCGACGCTATTAAATTTCAAGGTCACACTAAAAGATAAAAATCAATACATCAACAATTCGTTTTTCATGTTACCAAAATATTAATAAAGCAAATTTTTATAATCAGAAAATCTAATAATCTAATTTTTAAATTATAAATTATTCTATTACTGATGAAAAAAACATTATTTATAATGTTTAATCTGCCAAAAAAAAAATTTGTATTTCTGTTGCGCTGATTATTTGATGCCATTTGATAAATCTCAAAAAGAATTAATCCACAAAGAGAATAATAATTCTATCAGTTTAAACAAAACACATTAACAAAGGGAAATAGTTTTAAAAAATTATAAACTTTATCAACCAAATTCATGAGTTGTTAGTTCATTTTATTTTCAGTTTCCGCGATGCATGATAATTGAATATTTGTCATTTACCCATTAGTGTCAACAGAAATTGTTTCAATAATATATTATTATAATTTATTTCATTTCGGTCATTAAAAATCGCTGTTATAATTTTATTTATTACAATATTTTTATTATTTATAAATTGTTTAGTAGTGTTTTCACCTCTGATTTCTTTTCAATTGACATTGTATTTATTAAAAAATTGACTATGAATCAGTAAAGATATCGATGTTTTTTTTAATATCTTTACTGATTCAAAGTAAATTTTTTAATAAATACTATATATATAGTGATTTGTTTACGGTAAGCGCCGGTACGGCTTACTAGTACCTTTTCCTACTTATAAAAAATAAAAATTATTATTTTTAATATTTAAGTGTTTTAAATTTTTATTGTATTTTATTATATTATTAATAAGAATTTTAAATTTTACATTTTCATCTATAAGTCAACACTTAAATACCAATATAGCAAAAATGTTCTATCGTAGTATAATAATTATACTCACATTGTGGAAATGTTTGTTATAAATGTTTTGTTATTAACGCTGTACAAGTGCGCTTGCAGATCGTTCACTATTGTGCCTTCAATTAGAATCATATTTCCACATAGAAAACGAGCACCTATCACCTGAAACGAGTCCAGGCAGCCACAATTTATAAACACACTTAATATGACGTCATTCATTGATAACTCATTTCCGGCTACGCTGGTTTTAAACGTTATGAATAGAAGATTTGAAAACAAGTTTAAAAATTAAAATTTATAATTAATTACTTAGTATATAATTAATTTATCTCACTTTTAAAATGAAGAAGAATTTTGATTTCTTTTCGGCTTCGCAATCAAACGATTTTCCAGTAAATGAAAAAGCAGATTGAGTGAAGAAATACCGGCAGAAATTGGTGTCACAGCAGAAACCATGACGGAACCGTCGGAAATATTACCTTCATATAGTGTTCTTGGATCATCTGGTATTGAGCAACTACAGCATGATGATGCTGACTGGCCTGTCTGCTGGACTTTGTATCAAAAAATGAGTTCTGTACAAATAAAAAACTTTCTTCCATGATAAAAAACTTTCTATTGTTGTTTCTATTGCCGAAAAGTTGACAGGCTCGGAGTCGAGTCAGAGATGGTAATGAAGGTATCCAAGAAATGGTCTAACAATCAAATAACTTACTTTGGTATTAACCCTTTGAAGGCCGGCCGCCACTATAGTGGCAAACTAGTTCTAAAAATATCAAATGTGGTTTTTCTTATATAAAATTAAAAAAGAAAATTTTTTTTCAAATAAAAAAATTAAATAAAACAAACTGTTTACATAATATTAGCTAAAAACTAAAATAAATCAAACTATAATGAAAATCATATTTCTGTGTGTATTTTTATAAAACTAAACAAAACGAATGATTTTTTTCAAGAAATTTATTTTCTAAAAACTACGAATCAATATGTAAAAATAAGAAAAGACAAAAAATTCAATCGAGAAATAAACTATTTTATTTTTATCAATAAATATGGTTATTATAAATTTACTTTTGTGTGATAATCTTTGAAACATGGTACAATGCATAATGGAACATCACATAGTTGACACATTATTGTGGTTCTTTTTCGATCACTTGAAGTTGATCAAACATAATCCATGAATTCGGAATCAATAAGCCATTCAAAATAGTCAATAGGCTGTTCATTTTCGACACGGAAGTTTTTTGGACCAGGTTTTTCTTGAAATTGATGAAGTTTTGGCACAAAGTTTTCTTCTTTTGACCAAATTCTTTCACCAGCTCGATCGTTTATGATGTCGAAATCTTCAATTTCATCATCACTTCCAATATCTGATCCTTCATCTGCTAATAATTCATAATCAGCGATTTCGTTTGACATTTCTATATAAAAATGTATAAAAAATAAAATAAATTTGCTAACTTTTCTAATCCTTTACGTAATTCAATTTTTTTGATGTCAAAATCTTTATTTTCGTATATTATATTCATAAAAAATATCAACTCACCTCTAAATAGCGTAGTTTAGAAGATAATCGAAAAAAAATCGGACGTGATCCGTATGCGACTTTTGTTGAATATAAAAAAGATATGTGAAAAATTTGGAAAATTAGAAAAAACAAAAATTATAAAATTAATTTTTTTTTCCAGTTTTTAATGAAATAAATAAAATATTTATAAAAAAAATAAAATTTAAAAATTTAAATAAATTTAAAAAAAAGCCGGTCCTCAAAGGGTTAATCAAAAACAAAAGCTCATGTCATTACGAAAACAATTGTTCGATCATAAGCTGCACTTAAGATGATAACTAAAGACAATGCAGCACCTATCAAGAACGTGTTGTTAAAAGCATTATCTCGTTAAAAAGTCGTAACTGTAAAGATTTTTAGTACAGAATATAAAATGGCCAAAGAAAACCAATCGTTTCATAATTTGAATCTGAAATTGATTTACAAGAACTGAATGGAATTGAGATGGGCCATCTACTTCATTCAACCAATACATGTATCAACTTAGTGAATCATATAAGTTCTGAAATGAGAAAAAAATTGACTAAAGAAATTGTAAGGTCGGACAACAAAATTTCATTGATTATCAATGAGTCAACTTTGCTTAGCCAAAAATCTACTTTTATTGTGTACATTCGTGTTTATCTTGCGGACAGTTGAATGAACTCACCAGTGAATTTATTCTTGGATTTGGTAGAACTCGAAAGTGTAACCGCAAAGGGAGTTTTTTATTCATTACTAAACTGCCTTCATTCCTATGGGATAGCAGAAGAATTTCTAAAAAGAAATTTAATTTGTCGTCCATGTGATGGAGCAGTTGTGATGTTGGGGTGCAAAAGTGGAGTCATGAAATTACTGAAAGAAAAGTTTCCATCTGTTCTGGTTTGACATTGTACAAATCACCGACTGGAACTCTCCGTTAGTGATACCATAAACAAGTTTCGGGTATCAACCGATTTAAAGCATTCATTGACACACGGTATGTCCTTTATTATGCTTCTACAAAGAATTCAAGAGAATTGTAAATATGTGCTAATTTGTTACAAACTGAGTTGTTAAAAATTGGAAGAATGTTGAGCATGAGGTGGGTAGCATCCAGTTTCCGTTGAGTTTTAACAGTTTGGGATGATTACGAAGTTTTGGTGAAGCATTTTGAAGAAGAAAACATGATCCAACCAGAGACAAAAAATATCAATGCACATATGAAGGTTTGCAGCGAAAGATTACTTCTACTAAATTTGTATTAGACCTCGAATTGATGTGCGATGCCCTCCATGAGTTGTCAAAGTTAAGTTTGGATTTGCAAGAACGGGATATTAACCTTTAAAAGCAAATCAAATGATCAAGGTTTTGAAGAACGACTAATCATTCCAGACCCTTATTATAAAATTGTGGCCTCTGCTAAACATAATAAACTTTTCAGAGGAGTTTCACTTCACAATAAAGAAAGGAAAAATGATCCACCAATTAATGTGAAGGCGTTTTACATAAAAAACTAAGAGAATTAATTGAACAAAGGTTGCGGTCCAATGAAGATGCTGATTTGTCATAGTCGGCTCGAGTGCTTGATATAAAACAATGGTTAGGCAATATTGATACGCACTTGACGTTTGGCGAAGCAGAAATAAGGAACTTGTCACCAAGGTTACAGTTAAACGAAAGAACAATAATTTGCGGATTTCGTGAATATCTCACCGAAAAAAGTGTTCCTGATAAACTTCTTCCTTTGCAAATTGCTCGCAGTACAATCCCAATTTCTTCAAGTGAAGCTGATCGTGGGTTTTCGTAAATGAATCTTATCATCACCCCGACACGAGCTTCATTGATGACAACAACTGTATCTTTGCTTTTATTTATGATATTAGTTGTACCCCCACTTATACGTTTTGATTCCACAAGATATGTTTATTTTTTGTTGCTTTGTAGTAGACACTCGGTCATAGATACCAACAGCAAAGAACATAGTCGGGAATGTGTGTCAGGCGAGAACTTGGTCAAACTTTGGGGTTTATTATGAATTGTTTCACACCAATTTCTATTTTATTTTCAGCTTTAATAGGGTTTTTTGTAAAAAAAAAGAAAGAAAACTAAATACATTTTGAAGAGTAATCTAAGAATAAGTCGTTTGTTAAATCTTACAGTTGTATACTATATGGTATGACAATGTAATATAATTTTACTTAAGTTATTTCAAAAATATAATTGTTTTAGTATCTTGAAGTTGTTATTTAACTAAACGAGTGATATGAAATAGTTTGATTTCAAAATCACTTCTGTATTGAAATTCGAAAAATGAAGGACCGGCACCTAATTTTTTTACAAAAAAGCACTCATCAGTACTATGCCGGAGACGTGAAGATTTCTCTTTGCGCCAGGTAAGTATACAATATTACTGATTCAACTCTATTGCATACTTCCTGGTACACTGGAAATCACATCCTTTGCAAATTAGCTAATTCGTAGAAAAAATATCTGTAAACTTGTAAACATGGCGTATGAAAAATCATATTCACCTCTGGAGACCTAGTCTATACACAGAAACTGTTTACAAGTGCATCCATAAACCTTTAACATTTTTAACTTGTAATGGCGTAAAAGTTTTTTACGGATATCTAAAATTTGAATAATATAAACATTTCAGTATGATACACAGAGGTTTTTTTATATTTATATATATATATAACTTTTTTTCCAATTTCTCCACTGATTTCTTTTCCAGTATATTTATTAAAAAGTTTGAAGACAATGAATCAGGAAATATATCGATGATTTTGATATTCACGAATTTTCGGTACTGTCTTTTTCGAGTGAATTTCATATATATTAAAAGAACTTTTTTTCCAATTTCACCACTGATTACTTTTTTCTGTTGAATTTATTAAAAAGAGAGCTTGAAGACTATAAGTCAGTAATATATCGATGTTTTTGATAGTCACGATTTTTTCTGCACTGCCTTCCTTTCCACTTGAAAAAGGCAGTGCCGAAAAATCGTAAGTATCAAAAAACATCGATAATCTCTCTTTATATATATATATATATATATATATATATATATATATATATATATATATATATATATATATATATATATATATATATATATATATATATATATATATATATATATATATATATATATATATATATATATATATATATATATATATATATATATATATATATATATATATATATATATATATATATATATATATATATATTAAATATCGTGGGATTTAATACATGGAACTTGAATTCCTTGAATATCATTATAGTGGATAATACTGGGGGAGAATCATTCCTGTCATATGCTGTATTATTTTTTGTTTATAATAGATTGATATTTCGTTCGTTCGCATAATCCATTGGTGTTGATTCCATAAAATTACCAGTAGAATAAAATTCATCATCTTTTAGTATGTTTTTAATTTCAAGATCATCAGAACTCTGATAGTTTGAAGATGACGATTAAAAGTTATTATTTAATGTTTAAAATTACATTAAATTAAAATAAACAAAATAAAGGAGAGGTGCTAAAATTTTTATTTAATTCAAAAATTGAAATATTACTTTCAATTTAAACAAAGTTGCTTTTTTCACTCTTTTGTGCATAAATAAAATTTAATTTTTTAATAATTTTGATAAATTTAATTTAATTAAATTTGAAAATAATCCATCATTACACCCTATTTCTTTATTACTCTGATAAAAATATTTCACTCATCTTCATTTTTGTTTGATCTGATTTTCTCTTTCTCTTCTCCCGTCTAAAACATTTGATTGGTAGTTTTTGTTGTTTTTCTGTGACATGGCTATGAGCTCCATTTATTGATTCTTAAGACCCTTGTAGCTACATCTTGTAATTGATGTTGATCTATTTTAATTGAGTTTTGTGCGAGGTTTCTTCTGATACCTTTAGTTGGTTTCTTTAGCATTAAAACTTCTCTTAATGATATATTTAAGAATAATATTAAAAAATTAATGGAAAGGAAAATAAGGGTTTTTACAAAAAGAATTATTATATAAAAATAATTGAATAATAGTATTATAAAACGTGCCAATTTTTTATTCATATTTTACTTATTAAGGTAACATATAGTGGGAGAATAATTTTCTGGTCTCCGGATAACCCAGAATCTGTTGAGTTTGTTTCTGAAAAGGAAATTTCCTTGGATTACAACAAAAAAGAAACAATATTTAAATTAAATCTTAAAGATTTGAACGTCAATACCAAATATATCATACGAGTTTTTCCAATTTATTCCATCAACTCCAAGTTTGATTCAAACATAACTTTATCAACAAATACTCATTGCGATACAAAACCAATCGGTAAAACACATTTATTCTCATTTAAACATAATATTTATATTCTTTTCAATTTTATAGCTCCAGTGATTGTTTCGCCGCCTAAAATTGTTCAAATTTCAACATTCTTCATAATTTTACAATTGATGCGAACTGATGAGCGAAATGGAAGAATAGATTTCTATCATTTAATTGTCGTCCCCTATATGTCAAAGTCGAAAAAGGTGTTTGAAGAATATAACAAATCCTCGAATGAATTCAGTTTAATAGAATTGAAAACAAATGCCAAGCAAAACAAAATAATTCTTCCCATTTTGGCTCTTAGTAAAAAACCGATTCAACTATTTGGGAACCAGCCTCATTATGATTTTCTGTTCACTTACAATTTCACTAAACCGAACAAAATGGACAGTTTTTCTGATGGGAATTTCTACAGGTCTGCTCTAAGAGCTTGTGTTGAAGTAAGTCTGTAGTTCCTAGTAAATATATAAAATTTTTAGCAAATATATAATTGTATAATTTAAAATTACTGAACTTTTTGTGAGTAAGTTGTATAAGTCAAAATTTATAAAAAATTCCCACTTTACTTAGTATAGTACTAAATTTAAGCTTTTCCAATAAATTAAAAATCGCTACACAACTAAAGAACTGCGCACCAATTAAAAAAGTGTAATAAAACTTTTAAAAAATTTGAAAAATTCGAAAAAACTGAAAGATTTTAATTAATACAGTGAAAAGTGCTTGGTTCAACACCTTATCATGATGAAAACCTCCTTACTTCGAACATTAAATATATATTCAATCCAATATGTGATTTTATCATACAATATGTATCAAACAACTATTTTAGTCGTTCTAAAAAAATGATTAATTACTTCATAGTTTTAAGTATCGAAAGGAAACAAATTCAAATAAATAACTTTTCAAAATTTGTGTTGGGTTTTAAGGGGCAAAGAAAATAATTGAAAGGTGATAATTTATTTTATATGTAATATATATATATATACATGAATATATCCCAACTTACTGAAAAAACACCAACAGAAAAATCTTGCTATCGGTATATAATCTAAAATTAGCTTTTTTGAATAACCAGTTGAAGAAGATGGTTTCACGTTGAGATGCAAAAGGCAGAATTCTTGCAGGAGAATGATACTGGAAAATCGGTGCTTTTAGTAAAAGAACTAAAAATGTTAGGTGTTGTTTTATACGTATTTGTAAAAGAGAAATTAGCCAAGATTCTATAATAAATAATGTTTAGAAAGAACTTCGATTATGACTGATGGATGGTGGTTAATTTCGATTCTTCGCGTTTGTGTGCGTGCATATCTTCTTGTTTGAGTACAGACGCGAGTAGTCGAGTTTTGTTGTGTATGGATTTTGGATTTTAATTCTTGTTGTTCTGGAATTCTATCAAACGTTTTATTTTTGAATGTTTGTTGTTATTTATAAGTCAGTTCTCGAGGTTTCCGGATCGAACTTCTTCGTGGTTTTTTAAGTTTGTGGAGTTATTGTCGAATTTATCTTTTTCGAAAAGAAAATATATGTTTTATTTAATTCAATGTTTTATGATTTTGCTACTTTGTTTATTGGTTATATATCGGGAATTACTGGGGATGGTGCCCTCAAAGTTGTTCTTCTTTTAATGAGTAAGATCTGACATAATATTTTTGACAATGAATTGAAACCAAACGACCAATCAGTTCTTCTTAACGAAGTGACACTGAATCCAGAAGCCAACAGAGAAACAATGACTCAAATCATTTTTGAACATTCAATATTGCTATTATGTATGTTGCTATCCAAGCTGTTCTGTTCTTTTGTGCTTCAGAAAGAACTACCGACATAGTTTTAGATTCCAGAGGTGGTGTACCACTTAATATGTCAATTTATGAACGTTATGCGTTGCCTACTACAATTTATAGAATTGATTTAGCCGGAAAAGACTTAACTGACTATCTAATAAAAATTTTGACAGACAGAGGATACAGTTTTACAACTACTGCCGAAAGAGAAATTGTTCGAGTTATGAAAGAAAAATTATGTTACATTGCTCTTTATTTTGAGCAAATACTGCTTTTTGATCGTTACTTGAAAAGATTTATGAACTACCAGATTGTCAAATTACTACTATTGGAAATGAAAGATTTAGATGTCCAGAAGCTTTTGGGAATGGAAACTATTGGTATTCATGAGATGACTTATAAGATCATTATGAAATGCGATGTGGATATTTGTAAAAAAAACTTATATAACAATACCGTTTATCAGGTGGTTCGACAATGTATCCTGGTATTGCTGATCGTATGTAAAAATAAATATGAGCCGTGGTTCCATCATCAATGAAAATTATAACGGGTATAAGGGCTTATCAAACCTCAATTATATCCATAATCGAAAAACCATCGTGTTGCGTTTGTTGATTTTGATAATGGCAACATTGAGCGGTTTTGAAGAACAATTAAATCAAAAATACCATTGTTTAATAAATTTAAACTGCTACTTAAACATTTTAAACCGCATTGTGTTGAAAAGTTTTTTTTCAGCAAAATCTATTTCCGAAAGATATTTATTATATATTTCATTAAATAAAAAATAATTGTCAATTATTTTTTTACCCTCCTCCCAACAAAACCCGGGTCCTGCATAATAAAATATTTGATCTTTAGTCAAAAAAATAAATGAAATATCATCAAAAAATAGATTTTTAATATTTTGAAAATATAATAAAAACTTTTTAAAATACGATATAATACAAAAAATGTAATAAATGCAACACAAAGAATATATAGTTAATAATTACAATACAAACTATTAAAATTTTTAAAACAAAAATATCTAGAAGGAAACTTGATCGAGTTTTATTCCCTCTTAACTCCCGACAAGTATCCAGCATTGCGGAAAAATGCATTGAAGATGATAAGTTTGTTTGGTAGTACATACATATGTGAGCAGACATTTTCGAGAATGAAATGCAATAAGTCGTTTCACAGGGCCAGACTTACTGATGATCATTTGCACGACATCTTGCGCATTTCCGTGTCTACATTTGATGTTAGTATAGAAGAGCTCTCATCTGGCAAACAAGCTCAGGTTTCTCACTGAAAGACATTTGCCTTGAATAGTTAAAACGTAATGTTTTTGTGCAAGAATGTTTTTTGAATGTAAAGTTTTAAATATCTCTTTCTTTTCTTTTTTTCAGTTGGTAGCTTTACGAACTGTAGTAAAAAATGTAATAATGGGCCGCCGGTAAATATTGAACAAAATTTATTGTTTATTTCATATTTTTATCTATTTTAACCAATTAGTTTTGTATGCTACATTTTGAAAATTTGCCCGATTCATTATGCTTTATAATCAGGGCTATCAAGTATAAATAGTGCCAGTTTATCCTGTACCTAAGAAGCATAATTTATTTAACATGCACGCAAATGCTTTATTGTTTTTTTAGCGGTTGTCTCAGACCCCACTACGGGCTATTACTGCACTTCTCCTGTTCCTTAGTTGGAATTAGCACAGAAGCATTAGTTAAAAATTTACGCCTTTCAAACCTGCGCCCCGCCGCATTATTCAAAAATATTGTAATGGCCCTTTTACCAAAAAGGTTTACCAAAATTTTAATCACTCCAGAACTTTTAATAACCAATATTATATAAAAACTTTTTTTTATTTTTTTAAACAAATTTTGATCTTATCAACAAAGCCTCACCGGTTACACGCTCCAAATAATTTTTAAAATTTTCTGCGAATTTTTAGACAGCAATTACAAACTTGCTCTCTAATTTATTTATTTCTGAAATGTTTTAATGCAGTGATAATATCATGTGTGTTTCATCACTATATTGTATATGGTGTTATCGAGAATTATTTTACTTGTTTTAAACAACTACAAATTTTATTTATATTTTAATGTATTCCACTAATCATATAGCTAATTTTTATGGAAATCTTTATATAATTATTATTAAAATATTATAAATGATTTATCTATTGGATTTGTTAATGAGTGTAATGTCAAATACATTGTATAGACTCGCTGTCATTGTCATACTCGAGTTCTAGAATATTATTGAACAGTATAAGGACTAAATGAGTAAAATATTCACCTCTGATTTTTATATTTTAATAATTAATATGAATGTGAGATATGAAAAAACTGTTGATAAGATCATTGAATCCAAAAAGAAAGCTAATGATAAACTTATAAAATCAAAGTACTGGATATTTTTTAACTCCAGAAAGAACACCTTTCCAATAATCATCATTACACCTTATCAATGTTTTCGAATTATGAAATTTCTGACGTATTTATATAAAATATTGCCTTACGAAAATACAAAATCAACGTTTAAAAATAACTAAAATGAAAACTGAATGCTTACATAGCCCTTTTTATGAAAAATGTAGGACATTCTACATTTATATTCAGTTAATATTCAAATAACTACCAAAAACCACAAAGATTAAAGAAAATAACCATTTAATCTTATTTAACATTGATTGACTTCAATATAATCATATATAAAAATATTTAAGATTAATTGTTAAATAAAGACAAATCGTATGATGCACTTTTTGAATTACGTGAAAATAACATCAAAACCTGATAACAATATATTATTAATCAAATTTGATCAGTTATCATTATGGCTTATTAATTATGGAAATTCCCAAATGCTGGAGAATAATTCATTTGAACTTGACCACTACAAAATAACCAACAAATATATTAAAATATAATCCATTACTACATTAAAGTTATGGATATTAAATTTGATTAATTATCCATTTTCCTTTGTTAGTGAGATGAATTTTAAAATGAAGGTTATTTAAAATGATGAAATATTAAAACAAACGTTAGAATTTTGTTTTCTGAAATTTGAATAAAAAATTATTTAAGATAGAAGTATTTTTTAAATTTAGAATTTTGTTTTATTAAAAAACGGTTCAATCTCATGGAATGTTATCAATTAATTTTTCCAGATTGAAATAACTAATCTAATTATCTAAATTTTATATTTAAATCGTGTTTTTAAATCGTATATTTAATTATAGAAACCAATAGAAACTAACAGACATAAGTTTCATATTAACATTTGTAAGACTATATAATCTATATATAGATAAAAATATATATTTTGATTATTTTGATTCTTTTGCACTTTTTAAGTATCTCCTAATTCTATCTTTTCTTTTCCCTAAACTTCCTAATTTGTCCTTCCTTTTTCCTACTCTCGATTTCTTCAAATTCCTAGCTGAGGCTATGACTTATATACTCTTCGAAATCAAATGGTTATTGCCAAGCCAATCTCTCTCCTGACATTCGACTCCGCACATTTGCTTCGGCTGTCACCCAGAATGGTCCGACGAACAAAGATAATTAATGGCCCGCCCGGGCCCCTCTGCACGCACTATCTTTTTCTTGGTCTTCTCCCATTAATCATTGCAACAAGATGATGGGATTTAATATTTCTTCTGTTTACTTTTCTCTTTGTTTACCGAACTCAGGATTTCTTTTTATTTTCTCGTTTTTCATCTTTTACGCACATTTTCGCACTCTTCCTAGCCCTTTCTGAAAATTTCGTTATCACCATGTTATTCCTCGCTACCTGTTCCTCCATGACTAATTTTCCAGACTTTAATTCGAATTTTTGAATCCTTTATCGATTTTCCTCAATACACCTTTTTTGTGCTTTTCCCATATACTGATGCATCTTCTCGAACCTTTCTACCCATTTTATTTCTTCGCATTGTCACTTCTCTCCTTGACCAGTCTTGCACCTCTCTCATTACAAATATAATTTTATTTTATTTTTAATTATTTCATAACCTCAACAAATGTTATACAAACAAAATTTAACGATTTACTAAAATCCGGGTGTAAGATTTATTGTCAAACAGAAATACCAAGTATTCAATTTTCAAACAACATTAGTTGATCCTTCCTGTTTTTGGTCCTAGGGATAGGTAACTCTGTGGGAGATTGTCTCAAACAAATACTAATCTGAATCAGCTCTAATCAACGAAAATCTATCAATTATGTTTATCAGTAGGTTAGAAGCAAATTGTAGTATCATAATTCTAGATGTTTTCTTCAACTATTCTGACAATACTAACTAAATTCATTTTCTTTTTGTAAAGCGTATTTCCATCAAACATTTCTTTGACCTGATTTTTTGAAGCATATTAAATTATTATTTTAATAAATATTTGAGCCTCCTGATATCTATTTTTGCTAAATCTAACTTGGGTTCAGTTGTCTTTTTCGACTTGTTATGCCAAGTTTGGAAGCCCAATGGCTTGATTTATTATTTTAATTAATTTGCATTCTTATTAGCATCGTCATTTAAGAACTCCTTATTAATTTGAAATTACTAAATTCGTATTCCTTATCTCATTTGCCATATGTCCACATATTATATCCCTTAAAAACGGTAATTCTTAATTTTTTAAATATCTTTGATTATTTTTGTACTTTCATTTATCTTTTTGAATTTAGTTAATTTTTATCATTTTGCATCTAATATTTTGTTAAAACACAACTTCAATAGAATATATGAATGATATTGGCCCATATTAGCCTAAAAATCTTAACCCAAACGAGGTTTCCCACAGAAATATCATTAAAAAACAAGAGTCCTCATATATTCGGACCTTTCAATTGTCAGGTATTTTCGTATAAGATTAAAAACAGAATAGTGGATCTTAAAATGTATTTTTTAAATACATTTTTCGGTAAAAAAATGAGGCTTGTTTTATTTTCGGGCTAATACGCTTATTACTTATTTAATATTCTAGAGGACGGAGTGAATAAAATATTCAATTTTTATTTTATACTTATAGCCATAATTCAAACGTGTACCATATCATGTTTGTTGCTACATGTTTGTATTCTACTTCCAGATATAATCCGACCTCAATTTATCTGTGATACTAATATGCTATTTGCCCACGGTTCTGGTGGCGTCCTTTTACATTTTGCGCTTCTAAGCGGTACTTTTGCGACTTACCACATTGTTTTGACATCGCCCTTTAAACAAAATAAACTATTCTATCGTGTATAATTAACTACAGCAATAAAACAATAATAAATTTCAAAAACTTCATTATTATTTGAAACATTTTCTAAACAAAATGTTTATAAAAAAGAATTTTTCGTATAATATTTATTTACATTTTATAAAATATTTTAAACCAATACCAAAACCTATTATGAACATTATTTTTTCAATAAATTTTTATATTTTTTGGAAATATTTTGAATATAATACTTAACATATTTTACCAAACATTCTAATATTAATATCAATTTAATTAAGACAGTTATTTCTTACGAAAAAATAATTAGAAACTTAGAATTACATTTTGTCATTTTAGGCCGATGAAGGTCATTTTCTTTGCAACACAAGTGACTGGTCAGAATCCTTTCAAATTAATTTCATTTTACATGACGAACCAAAGGTCCTGAACAGAAAAAACACTGAAACAAATTTGAAACAAAAATATAATGAAAAAGCAGTCATTACTCTTTCATTAACATTGTCTGGTATCACATTAGCGATTGTAGGAATTATAATTGGATGTGTTGTACACAAAAGAAAGCTACCATCGAAAAAATGGGAAAGTTCCTGCAGATCCAGTACCCCTAAAATTCGACAAGATGCTCAAATGACACCATTAGTTGATATTGACACGCCAAAGCTGGACCAAGAACCATATTATTTAAGAACTGATCAAAATTACGGATTTGATACAAATAACGAAATTATTAATTATAAAAATTATATTAATAGTAGTGTGACAATAAATAATTTTGATTCGCCGATCCTGAAGAATTCCAAAATATTTCCCAATCATCAAAATACAACTCCAGATATTGTCAATGTCAGTGATAGATTCAACTTTTTCCACAATGATTCCGTTCAAGTGTCTTCGAATGTTTTGAAGTCGAGATATAGTAAGTTTTGAACCGCCTCTAGAATCTTTTAAATATTATTTAAGATAATTTATTACTGTTATTAGCTACCAATAGTTCAATAAAATTCTTAAAAATAACCACAACCAATGATGGCCACAAACACTTGATAAGGACTTTCATTTTCAATAAATGGTGAAAATAAAAATAAAATATTTTTTGTTATAAATTTGATAAAATTCCATAATTTTCGATAATTGTCTGAATACGTTGAATTAAATAACAAAACCTACATTTACTTTAATATGATGATATGCACGCAATTTTATTTTCACCATTGATCGTTTTTCAAATTCCTGTTATCGTTTACTTATTTAGATTATCAATTGTGAGATGTATCTTACAATGAATTTTTAAATATAATATAAATATGTATATTAAATTTTTAATATTATATAGGATTTATGTGTATTTATAATATATACATTGTGTTGGGTTTTTGGGTAGTTGGTGAAATTTAAATTTAATGAATTATTTCTCTGACTCCAAGCGCGCCTTTAGTTGACCCAAAGATAACAATTAACACTGGAATCTTTATTGAATATCACAAATATTTTCACAATGATACAATCGACTCAACAAGCCAACTACTGATTACACAATACTTATTACAACACTATGGTATAACCTTGATTTGACAAATCTCTCACGACTGAGGAGTATGACAATTGGTAATTTAACTGTTTGTTTTCTGGATTTAAAATATTGAAATATTATTTTTATTTTAAACTAAATAATTTTAATATTTTTTAAAAAATATTTCTTAAATTATTCGTAGAAATATTTAATGACAATACTTAGTAAAAGTTATTTTAATGAATAATAATCCTTTTAACATTTCATTTATTTTCATTAAAACGATAAATCAAAAATTTAATTTCATAAGTAACACAAATTTTTGACTCTTGATAAAGAAATTGCGTTACTCAGGAAAGTCAATTGCTGATCTAGTCATTATTAGATGCTATAACATTTAACTCTTCACTCATAGTTCCAAAATTTATTTCAGTTGTAAATAAAATTATAATAATTTTTTAATTATCATTATTAAAAAATATTTTTTAAGACGATTACTAATTATTTAATATCGACAATAAAATTTCAGACATTCAGCATTCATAAAAACTGTATAAATTAAAACTTTAAACATTGTCTTTTAATTTAAAAAATAAAATAATTTCTATATAAATAATAATATAATTTTAAAATTTTATGTTTTTTAAATTTTCTATTCATAGTCATAATGGAGATAAATGAATATTTAAAGGGAAACATATCAAAAGTGAACAAAAATAATATTCATTTTATAATGAATTGATTATAAGAAATTTAAAGATAACTTACTATTCATTTTAGTATGTATATTCTCTTCTTGCTAATCTTTTTAGCTCCAAAAGTATCAGTACGTGTGTTGGGATTTTGGTTAATTTAAGTCGGTTACCTGTGACTCCTCGTGTCCTTTAAATCAAAACAATAACGACCCAACGTATATTGAAATAACAAAATTCACAATCTTTTCTCACCACTTTACAATCAATAATCAAAGTTACGTTTGACCGATTCTCCGCTTGGTGTTGATGCTTTGATAAAGATAATATTCACCTTCTATTCCCTTCGGTTCTCTTGACCAACGTTTTCCTTTATTTTCTTTGATTTGGTCCTTTGTCACTCTTTTTATTCTTATTCTATCTCTTCTTTTCCCCTAATCTCCTAAATTCGTTTTTGCCTTTTCCTAAGCTCGAGTTCTTCTTACCCTACCTGAGACAAAATGCCGATTTGCTCTGATTTTCCCCTTCCTTGTATACTCTTCGAAATCGGGATGACAAATGGTTATTGCCCAGCCAATCTTTCACTTGACATTTGCTTCCACGTATTTGCTTCGGCTGTCACCCGTAATGGTCCAACGAACAAAGATAATTAATGGCCCGTCCGGCCTTTCTACACGCACTATCTTCTCCTTGATCTTTTCCAATTAATCATTATGCCAAGCTAATGGGCCCAAATCTTCCTTCTGTTTACTTTTCTTCTTGTTTACCCAGCTGAAGTTTCCTTTATCTCTCGGGTTCTCCATTGGCTCGGGTTTTCTATTAGCCAATTAATTAATTAATTAACGTTTTATGTTTTTACACATTTGAATGCTTTTCGACTCTTCCTAACCATTTTCTGATAAATCCCTAATCATCATCTTGTTGACCATTAGCTAATCTATACCTGTCCCGTTTTCCCAATTCGATTTCGATGATTTTCCAATTTATTGATTTTTCTCGGATTTCCGGATTCTTGCCTTCCGCAATTGCTTTTGGCATTTTCTAATACTGCTTCCACCACACTTTCCATTACTATCAATTCTGTGCATGATCACGCTTTTATTTGTCTTTTTTCATCACTTACTTTTTATTTTAATTATTAACCTAAATTTCATTTAAATTTATTTTAATTTACAGACCTCAACACGTGGCTTCCAATTTCTTTGCAAACTTAAGTGCAATCACAATTGAGGGGATCTAAAAGTTTCAGTTATAAAAAGTTGTGCAACTTTCCTAATACCAACGTTCATCGTTTGAGAGTTTTTGCAGTTTCTAACGAATAATTTATTACCTCATAGTTAATATTTTGAGATAAAACTTTTGAAACAGCTTTAATATTACATATCAATTTGTATTATGAAAAGACAAAATGCATTTTAGCTATATATTGAATTTATTCGCACAAATTTAAAATTTACTTCCTTTTTTACTTCACTTTCAGCAATTCCGGTTGATAAATTAGCAGAATATATTAGTGATTTAAAAAGCTATGATTACCTCAATATGATGCAAGAGTTCGAAGAATTGAATAAAGAGACTCTAGAAAAATATTCCTCAATAAATTCTAATTTGCCTCAAAATAAAATGAAAAATAGATATGCCAATATTACGGCGTACGACCACAGTATTGTTCCCTTGCAGAATCCTCTGGACAGAGATCATTGCAATTATATTAATGCTAATTACATTGACGGTTATGGAAAACAAAACGAATATATTGCTACTCAGGTTGGTAATTATCATGAAATAATTTTTAGTTTCAATAATCAGTTGAACGAAATTTGTGTAAATTATTTAATTGAATTAATAACATATATTTAATTACATTTTTGATAAAATCGCCATTTAAAACTATATTTATTAATGATATAATTGACATATTTAATTATTTCAACTACTAAAAATGACAGTTTAGGGCAATGGTTCCCAACATATGGGTTGCCACCCAGCAGGAGTCGCCTGAGGCCTTCTGAAAATTAATAAATAAAAAACCGCGTTTTTTATACAACTTTAATAATTTATAATTTAGAAGTTTATTTGAAAAATTATTGACTAAAAATTTAACAAATTGTTGTGTCAATAAATTATTATGATTCAATTATATAAAATTTCAAACTAAATATGGTGCCTGTATATTATCAGATATTTTTTAAAGTCAAATACAAAATAAATTGTTTTAAAATACAGTGAAGGAAGAGCAATCCGATATATTTTATTGCTGAAACTTGGCAAATGGTATCAAGGGTCATATCACCAGAAAGGTTGGAAAACGCTGCTTTAAAGAAAATTTTATGTTTTAAAATTGTCAGTAATTTTGTAAAAAAAATTGTAGCCATTATGCGTATGAACAAGATCTTTAAATGGTAGAAAACGCAAAGTCTTGTCAACATGTTATAACAATTCATGATATTTTCATAAAAAAAGAATAGAAGAATCTCAATAGAGACTTTATTTATTAATAAATTGGCAAAAATAATGAATAAAATTTATATGCAATCAATAATAATTAAAGTAAAAATATAAATGTATACTTTTTTTACATTTATTTTTTTTTACATTTTTACATTTATTTGCTTACAATCTTTTAAATATTGTTTTACTACGTCTAACTGAACAAAGTGTTTTTCTAACAACATTTAAACAATGTCAAATTTACTAATACTAAATTTCTGTCATCGCATAAATCTCTACTAAAATGAACTATTTGATCTGCTTATTTTGGATCGGATTTACACGCAATTGATTACAGAATTTTAGAGTATTTGTCATTTATTTATTCCGATTCTCGATTTGTTTAATTGGAAGTTTTTTAAAACATTAAAATTAATAGATTAACAAATGTTAAATAAATAAATTAATATTAATAAAAAAATAATAATAATGATAATATTTATTCGAATTCTTGATTTGTTTAATTTCAAAGTTTTTAAGTGCTTTTTAATTAGATTAAAAAAATGTTAAATAAATAAATTATTTTTATTATTATTATTATTATTATTATTATTATTATTATTATTATTATTATTATTATTATTATTATTATTATTATTATTATTATTATTATTATAATTATTATTATTATTATTATTATTATTATTATTATTATTATTATTATTATTATTATTATTATTATTATTATTATTATTATTATTATTATTATTATTATTATTATTATTATTATTATTATTATTATTATTATTATTATTATTATTATTATTATTATTATTATTATTATTATTATTATTATTATTATTATTATTATTATTATTATTATTATTATTATTATTATTATTATTATTATTATTAATATTATTTTTATTACTGTTATTATTAAAAGCTGCTAACACATCTTCTAAATTATTTTTCAAATCCAGTTTAAAAATTAACGACATAATTCCAAATATTTATTTAATGAAATATTATATAATTTTCAAACAAATTTTGAGCGTTGAATAAATTATTTTCAAAACTATTTATTAAAATTTTGATATTTAAAATATATTTATTTAAAAATGATTTACTAATAAAAAGATTGTTTAATTTTTTAATTTTTTAATTTAAAAATTTCAATTTAAAAAATTCAATTTAATAATTATTTTAAAAGTTATTTTAATCGTCAATTATTTATCATTTAAAATTATATTAATAAATCATTGAAATATTTAATTCTCAACTGAAAACAACTCACAATTATTATTATTATTATTATTATTATTATTATTATTATTATTATTATTATTATTATTATTATTATTATTATTATTATTATTATTATTATTATTATTATTATTATTATTATTATTATTATTATTATTATTAATATTATTATTATTATTATTATTATTATTATTATTATTATTATTATTATTATTATTATTATTATTATTATTATTATTATTATTATTATTAATATTATTATTATATATTATTATTATTATTATTATTATTATTATTATTATTATTATTATCATTATTATTATTATTATTATTATTATTATTATTATTATTATTATTATTATTATTATTATTATTATTATTATTATTATTATTATTATTATTATTATTATTAATATTATTATTAATATTATTATTATTATTATTATTATTATTATTATTATTATTATTATTATTATTATTATTATTATTAATATTATTATTATTATTATTATTATTATTATTATTATTATTAATATTATTATTATTATTATTATTATTATTAATATTATTATTATTATTATTATTATTTTTATTATTTACTTTTCTTTCTAATAAATCATATTTCAGAAAAAGTATTTAAAATAGAAACAAGAGAGATTCATTACATATTTCTGGTAATAAAGTTCTATTCATATTGAAAACGTAAATTTCATACGCTGTTTAAATCCTAGGAGAAACATTTGAATTTTGTTTTATCCACAATTCTCATGATGATTATATTTCTGTTATTTCTACATTAACCAACTGTTTTATTGATTTATTGGTGAATATTTACATAAAACTCCTGTGAGTTGGACAGTGATTAGAAAAATTAATTCTAAGTAAAATTTTTTTCATGAAAAATCTTGATGTATCTTTTATGGGTGTAAAAAATGACAATTAATACGCGAGCCATTTTGAATTTTATCAAATTTTGTTTAACGTAAAGATATTATTTGATTCTCATTATGTCACAAACAAAATCGCGATTGATTTAAAGTTTAATCAACCATAAAAAACGCATTGTTTTGGGGCGATTCATAGCGATTATCAGCTCTAGGATTATACAATGCCCTCCATTCATTCGGAATGCGGGGAAAATATTTTCCTGAAAATTGTATTTTGTATAGTTTGCTTATCTTTTCATAAATTGACAATAAATTCCATCTGGTGCTTGAAATTTTAATGGAATTTTTTATTTAAATTTTATAATTTGATCTATCAAAATTATTGAAATTATAATTATAATAATGATATTGATAATAATAATAATAATAATAATAATAATAATAATAATAATAATAATAATAATAATAATAATAATAATAATAATAATAATAATAATAATAATAATAATAATAATAATAATAATAATAATAATAATAATAATAATAATAATAATAATAATAATAATAATAATAATAATAATAATAATAATAATAATAATAATAATAATTATAATAATAATAATAATAATAATAATAATAATAATAATAATAATAATAATAATAATAATAATAATAATAATAATAATAATAATAATAATAATAATAATAATAATAATAATAATAATAATAATAATAATAATAATAATAATAATAATAATAATAATAATAATAATAATAATAATATTAATAATAATAATGTTGAGGTTATAAAATAACCAAAATTAAAATTAAACTAAATGAAGGAGATATGTAAAAGTTTGGTCAGGGATAGAATCGAGAGTGGAAAGAAAGAAAAAAAAGAACAAATGTGTGAGAAGGGGTATCATTATATAGGAAAAGTATAAAAGTGTGAATTGTGAAAAATCGATAAAAGATTTAAATATTCAAATTGAAATCTGATAAATTTGTCATAGGTGAAACAAGTGGCAATGGAATACATGGTGATAACGGAATTTTCAGAAAGGGTCAGGAAGAGTGCAAAAAGGTGCATAATAGTTCAAAAACAAGAAAATGAAATAGATTAATTAATTAATTAATTTGCAAAAAGAGTTGGGTAAACAAGAAGAAAAACAAACAGAATGAAATTTTAGGCCAATTATTTTGTTACTATGATTAATGAAAGAAGACCAAGAGAAGATAGTGCACGCAGAGAAGATCGGACGGGCTATTAATTATTTTTGTTCGTTAGACCATTCCGGATGACAGCCGAAGCAGGGATGTGGAGCCAAATATCAGGAGAGAGATTGGGTTAGCAATAACCATTTGTCGCCCTAATTTGTTAGAGTATAAAAGGAAGGGGAAAATCAAAACAAGTTGACATTAGCCCCAGATAGGGATTTTAAGAAGAAATTTGAGAATAGGTAAAAGGAAACTCAAAAAGCATCAACACCGAGCGGAGGATCAGTTAAATTCATAAAACTTTGGTTAATGATTATTGGGTGTTGAGAGATATTTTTGTGATTCAATATACGTTGGGTAGTTTGTTGTTTCGTTATTTTAAATTAAAGGGACACGTGAAGTCAAATAGTACCGACTTAAATTAATAAAACCCAATAATAATAATAATAATAATAATAATAATAATAATAATAATAATAATAATAATAATAATAATAATAATAATAATAATAATAATAATAATAATAATAATAATAATAATAATAATAATAATAATAATAATAATAATAATAATAATAATAATAATAATAATATTACTAATAAAAGTTATTTTATTAAATTCTATTTTTGCCAAGGGTCCTTTAGCTGAAACAGTATACGACTTTTGGCAAATGGTCTGGGAACAAAAATCAACAATAATAGTTATGCTTGTGCGTAATGAAGAAACAGAATCTAAAAAGTGTGAAATATATTGGCCGAAAAAAGGAACTAGAATTTACAACGATATCGAGGTGACTCTTGTTTCATTTATCAGTCGAGCTTATTATACAATCAGAAAATTTCAAATTAAAAAAAATGGGTTTGTATAATTTCTTTTAACATTTTTAAAATTTTAATGTTGAGTTTTATTTCATAAAATAAATAAAATAATAATATGGCTTATGATAGGTCATTAAATAATTTATATTTGTGTTAGTAATGTGTGAAATATTCAACAGTAGCACAATTATATTAAATATTTTATTTATTATTTTTTAAAGTTAATTTTAAAGATAGTATTTATTTAAGTATAAGTGCATCAATTGAAACTGGAATAAAACATGTTTTCTATTTTCTTTTTTGCATCCCTTTCATTATAAATAAATCAAGGAATTTGAAATAGCAAACTAAAATCTTGTTGCAAAAATGATTTCTTTTAATGTAGAATAATGAAAACTATCTAAAAAAAGTCCAGAAACAGGTTTCCCAGCACCCTGAATTGTGTATTATACGATTGGTAAAGCTCCTCGGAGGTTCATAATCAAAGATCTCATGCAACACAAAACATCCTTTTCTGGAACAATTTTTCCAATAAACAAATATCAGAAACTTGTTATTACATTTCTAATGCTTTAACAAATGAGAATTTAGACAATTCATTTACCATTGACGTCGAATTTACGGCTATTTATCATTCAAATTTCAGTGGTTTGTTTGAATCGGCAGCAAAATGATTCCTAATTAAATTATTTATTTTTTATTTTTATATTTTTATTTTTACAAATTAAGCTTGGAATTTGATTATTCACAATTTCAATAAAAATTTACGTTAATGTACATAATAAATTTTTCAAACATTTACAAATTTTCTTTTCTCATTTACACAATTAAAGTTTTTTGTAATCATTTTTACGAATTCTATCCATTCGGTTTGACATTTTTCGACCAAATGTAAATGTTTGCTATTTATTAGTGGATTTTTTAAATTCTATTTTACTGCAACTTTCTATTATTATTATTATTATTATTATTATTATTATTATTATTATTATTATTATTATTATTATTATTATTATTATTATTATTATTATTATTATTATTATTATTATTATTATTATTATTATTATTATTATTATTATTATTATTATTATTATTATTATTATTATTATTATTATTATTATTATTATTATTATTATTATTATTATTATTATTATTATTATTATTCTCATCATCATCATTATTATTATTATTATTATTATTATTATTATTATTATTATAGTCATTATACAGATGAAAGACAGAAACTTTGCGGCATATGATCATAGAAATTATTTTACCTGTCATAAATCTATTCACAATCACTTAACAACCATCAAAAATAATACAACAATATTTCTATACAATGTATTTAATGTTAAACCATTATTTTAATCATGTCAAGAATGAATAAATTATTATTATAATCGAAATGTCTAAATTATATTTATGTTAATTTCAGATTTACGACAAAGCGGCAAGTTTACCAATTACAATTTACCGGATGGCCTGATCAAGGCATTCCCATTTTATTTGTGCCGTTCCTTTCCTTTCTTAAAATATATAAGAAATTCAGTAAAACTGATTCCGGCCCGACAATTGTACATTGCTCTGCTGGAGTGGGGAGATCAGGTAGGAATTTACAGAAATTTTATCAAATATTTTTTCTGATAAATATATTTGCTAATAAATTTGGTGTAAAATTATTTAATTAGTTGATTTTGTATTCATCTCTATGTTAAGAAGCGAATCCATCTAAGGTTTGTGGAATAAATATTAAGTTATGAAACATTATGCTCAATACATAATTTTTGCGATATAATTTTAACAAGATGGATGCTTTTTGCAATAATTTACCTAATAAGATATTGTACTCCTTTCACATAAACTTAAATCGTCAATTATAACAAAATTGCAATATTGATGAATAATTAATCTAAATAATCTAATAACATCAATAATATTGACGTATATGTTTTATAAAAAAATGTATTACTGATAAATTATTTAATCACAACAATAGTTAATTGAAATTAGAATAATATCTAGCATTCTACACAAATCTTTTTAATTTTTTGTCTACGACTTTTCTATGAATTAAAATTCAAAAGTAATAATGAATGGTAATCGGAAATAATTAATTCTAAAGAATTTATTAGTTTACTGAACATTTTTTACATATTTTATTATTTTACTTGTTTATGGATAATGAAAATTAAACTAGTTAGACTGTTCTTTGGTCATCCGATTGTTCTGTTGAGTTATTATCGTAAAGTCTGACTCCTTGTGATCTTCAGTTCAAACAATCAAATAAAATGCAACAGAATAATTTATTCAATTTCAAAAAAAAAATCTTTTGCAATACATTAAATTCAATCTACACGCACGCACACGCACACACACACGCACACACACACACATATATATTATAAGAACTTTTTTTCAATTTTCACCACTGATTTCTTTTCAATTGACATTGTATTTATAAAATAACTTGATTCTGAAGCAGTAAGTATATCGATGTTTTTTTGATATTCACAAATTTTCTGCATGCTTCTTTCTAGTGATTTTGATATATATATATATAAAAATCAATTAGGTCTACTTCTTTAACGATTATTCTTTCTAAACCTTTCTTTTTTTCTGTTTTTGACGAAACTAACAATTAGTTACCGGTGTTCCTGTATTTTTTACAAGTTTCTTTCCTACAATCTTTCAAAAACAAAATAATTAAATCAAAACAATTAGGTAGGCGGCTTCTTTCCATAATCTCATTATTGATTTTTTGGAAAAACTAATCTTATTATTTTTCTCATTAAATACTCGGAGTTTCCACATAATAATAACATAATATTGTCATGATGTTGTGAGTTCTGTCAAGTTTGTACTGTGTCCAAAATCCTTTATGTTCTGAATAGAGAAAGTTGATAGAGAACAAATGGTAACTATTTCGACAAACTCTTTGAAATTGAGAGCATGTTTACAGAGTTCTGAAATTATAAATTGTTCTAATAAATCAATTTGATGATATCAGTGTTATGCCATTCGAGGTTGAAAGTATGGCGTTATTCAAGATTTGTAAAATGGCTGCGTGCAACATTCACTTTGATGCCCATAAACTATTTAAAATTCAACATGACTTCTGGATATTCTTAGCAATTTTTTCTATAGTTATTTCTAGAATTTGAGACAAAAATCCATACGTTCTAAAAATATTAATTTAAAACAAATGCTATAAGTAATACAAAATTATAACTTTTCACTTTTGCCTATATGCTTTATCCATTTTACTAAGAATTCAAGACACGAAAATTTGCATATTCTTTCTATATTTCTTTCATAATTTTAAGGAGAACACAAATGTTTTTTTATTATGACTAAATCAACTTTTCATAAAGGCAATAGGAACAGGGCCGTCGAGAGCCAGGCGGGCCCCCAATGCGATTCGTCAGTACGGGCCCTCTTTGCAATTACAAACTGATATATATTTTTTAATAACATTTGTTTTAGTTATCCTATTTATTACTTATGAAATTCCATGATACATATAAACGTTAATTATCACAAACTTAGATTTTTAAAATTATTTAATTATATAAAAATGCCAAATATGATTATATCGCGGGCCCCGATGATTTGCATCGCCTGCATCGCCATCTTATCAGTGTTGAATAGGGAGTATGAGAATACGATGTATAGATTTGGTAAATTTTTTTAAAAATCAATTCTATTTAATTATTAGCTAAATAATTTATATACCTCTTTTTTGTATTAGGGGTTTTCATAGTAGTTGACAGTCAGATGGAAAGAATAAAACACGATCGAACTGTAAATATTTACGATCAAATTAAAGCAATTCGTAAACAAAGAAATTTCATGGTTCAAACTGAGGCCCAATATGGATTCATTTACGATGTTTTATTGGAATGGAACCAGGGAAACAATTCAGAAATAATTCCCGACATGCTCATTTCTCAGATCAAATCAAAATCCCAAATTATTGAAAATAATTCTCTTAGTGGTTTTGAAATAGAATTTCAAAAGCTCAATCTTCAATCAACAAATATAAATGCAAACATGTCTCAAATTCATGGAAACGCAACAGTTATTATTATTATTATTATTATTATTATTATTATTATTATTATTATTATTATTATTATTATTATTATTATTATTATTATTATTATTATTATTATTATTATTATTATTATTATTATTATTATTATTATTATTATTATTATTATTATTATTATTATTATTATTATTATTATTATTATTATTATTATTATTATTATTATTATTATTATTATTATTATTATTATTATTATTATTATTATTATTATTTTCAGGTCAATAAGCAAAAGAATAATTCACCCCATTTAATACCCTTTGACTGGAATCGTGTAGCGTTATCCTCCATGTCCGGTGTTGATGGATCAGATTATATCAATGCGTCATATATTGATAGCTATCTGAAAACTAAAGCATATATTGTTTCACAAGATCCTATGGCTTCTACGGTTGAAGATTTTTGGCGGCTTGTTTGGGATCAGAATTGTTCAATTATTGTAGTATTGGGAAAAATCGAAGAATTTATGAAGGTAATTTTTATTTACCTAGTTTCATTTTTAGTTGTTAGCATCAATCGCAAAGACCACCAGAAAAAAAGTCAATTCGAGTCTGTGTAAGATAAATATTTATTTACACAAGCATTGCTAAATGCTTATGAGGATGTTCAATATGAACTTGATAAAGCCGCTTCCCCGTAATTGTGAAGAAATATCTCGGTTTATTGTAATAAATAATAGTCAGTGAATAAATAATAAAAAAAACTTTTCGATTGAAAATACCAAATTCCTGACTGCGTTCTAGACTTGGCAAAATAATGACTCCACGATTAAATGCTCCGAATTATCAAACGGAAAATTTCATGTGAAGTTGTTAGTTTTCCTTATGTTTTTTCTTTCGGAAAGGGATTACCTTGGATTCAAACGATTTAAATACCTTAACTTCCCTTGATTAAATGTCCGACCATATGACTTTATAAGTTAAACCATATTCAATTATTTATTTGGATATTCTCCAAAACATTCGACAAACAAATGGGAATAAAAATAAATAAAACATCAAAAGTTATGAATTTTATTTTGAAAAAACATTAAATTTATTATGTAAACTACTGATATTTGTGAGTAAATTGATCGCGATGAAAATAATATTTTCAGGAATTAAGTTTACCGTATTGGCCAGTTCAGAAATCCATTCGGTATCAGTTCTTCGTCGTGGATCCAATGGTTGAATACAATATGTCAAATTACATCATGAGAGAGTTCAAAGTCACAGATGCAAGAGATGGAGAATTTAAAACAATTCGACAATTCCATTATTCGAAATGGCTTAGCAATATTTGTCCATGTGATGCTCATTCATTTTTAGAATTCATTCATCAAGTTCAGTTGACCAAAGATAATTTCGGTCACGGAAATCCACTGTTGGTGCATTGCAGGTGAGAAAATAGCAAAATAAATTATCACAGAAAATGACCATTTACCCCTTATTTTTGGTTCAATGTCCTGCCAAGCATTTTAATTATTCCGTTTTTAACATTACTTTCGATGTTGTCCGGTGACTTCTGGTATCATTTTTAAATAAAAACTAAAAACCATAAATTAAGATTGTTAGGTGTAACTCGAACAAAATACATTAATTCCAAATTCCATCTGTTATAACAAGAAAATCTGCACACTACAATATATACACGAATACTTATAAGTGGCATATAGTCAGAATCAGAGACAAATGTAAAATAAATCCAATTCTATTTACATCCACCAAAATAGCAAATGAATACAGTGATTACCTAATTGTGCACTGGGGTATTTTCTATACAACTTCAAAAGAGATCAGGCGAATGTAAATTTACTTTCACAATAAAAAAATTACATAAAATTAATTACTTAAATAAACACGGTAAAGACTTTATTAATAAAAATCGCCATTCGTACATCTTTTTCACTACATATTTCGATACCATCACTATCATCATCAGGTTACCTACATTCACGACGGAAGAATATATATACTATATTGATAATATATAAACAAATTATAAAATATATAAATTTTTAAATTATAAATAACAATTTTAAATAATTAATTTCAAAAATAATTTTCAACAAACAATTATTTTAAACTTTTTTATAAAAATTATTTTCAACAGACTTAATATTGGACACTCCCTTCGGTCGACAGTGTTCTTGAACTCGAATACAAAGATGACGGGAAGTCTCTCCAATGTATGTGGCATTACACCCATTACATGTAAATTGATAAACGAGATCCGAACACAATCCAACCGGCGTTTGAGATTTACTAACAAACATACTACGTACTTTGCACGATTTTGAAACAATTCTATAATTCAATTTACCCAGCTGTTTACCTACATTTCTTTTGAAATCTTTATATCCTTCAGAATACGGTAATACCATCGTATATTTTGGCTCATCTTGTTTGTTAGTATCAATACTCATATTCACTACATCATTCGATATATTAGTCAATTTACATTCATTCATACTACGATCCTTAGCATTATTAATACATTTATCAACAGTTCTTTCAACGTAAACAATAAAAACCGTTTTGAGTAGCCATTCTTCACTAGTAATTCAACTAATTTATCCACCATGATCGATAAACCAATCCTTTTACCATATTTCGTTTATATTTAAATTCACAAAATCTCTCTGGGGTAGTATAGAGGCCAGTATCTGTTGGTTTTCTATAAATTTCTGTCTCATATTGTTCATCTCTGCGTTTAATTAACAAGTCAACAAATGCTATGGATGAATCCTTCTCAGTTTCACATGTGAATTTAATGTTTTTATGCTATCAAGTCATGTAATGCAAAAAAAATTTCACATGTTCCTTATTTTTAAATATTAGAAAAATATCATCAACATACCTTTATGCACAATTGGTTTTCATATTGAAAAGAAGCAATTTTCCTTTCTGAACTTGCCAAAAATATTGACGCCATTGTTGGTGCTAAGGGGAGCCCATAGCCACTCCATCAATTTTTTCATACCATTCATTATTAAAAAGAAAATTGATTTTGAAAGTTGCAAACTCCAAAAGCTTCCTAAATGTACTTCCATCACACATATTATGCCCATTAATATTTTCATTCCATAATTCACAACATAAATCGATTGTTTTTTTCAACGGGACATTAGTAAATAAACTACATACATCAAAAGAAACAATATACTCATTAACATTATTTTTATTCAATTGTCCTATACATGATGCAAATTCAAAACTGTCCTTACATTCAAACTCAGATTTTATTAAGGGTTTTAATAATCCATCCAATTACTTCGCTATTTTATACTGAGCTGTTCCAACCATAGATAAAAGTTTTGGAAGTTCGTATAATTTAGCTGGTTGTGAACCTTTGGCATGAATTAATTTTGCTACCTCCTTATCAGTATGATTATTCTTAACCAAATCACACAACATAACATTCAAAATCACTTCATCCTTTAGAGGTGGCAATCTCTTTTTTTTTCGAAACTTATCAATTTTTAAAAATTGATAACCTGAGAGTACTTCATTTAATTTATTCACATAAACATCATTATCCAAAATCACAAATCCATTTCCTTTATCAAATTTACAAACCTTAATATCTTTCTTGGCTATGTTCTTCAGTACCAAAAAATCCTTAATATTCTGTTTTTTATTTTTATCAACATACTCAATCGTACTTGCACTCAGCATACTTTTTACCGTAAGTGGATCAATATCCTTATTTGACTTACATATAAACACATTCAACTTTTGCACGCAATTTATTTTCATCAATCCGATTTTTTATGCAATGGTTAAGACCATATTTTAAAATACGTAACTCTTCATTTGACAGAACAAGACTACTCATATTAATCAGAGTATTCTCAATATTAAATTTAGAAACACCAAATAATTTCCTCAAGTTCAATAATTTCTTAACATGCGAATCACTTTTAGATTTTAACAATGAAATAGTATTTTTAATACAGGCGTGTGATATGTGAAGCATTATTGATAAGAACTTTTAAACCTAAATTTAATGTGCAGAATGCAGTGAATATTTGTGTATTGAATGTTTCAAAATAAGTTTTTGTATGTTGATGTGTATTGAATAATAATTGTGTTAAATAATTAAAAAAATAAAAAATAATTAAAATAATATTTTTTAAAGAATTTTAAAAGTTTAAAATAATTTTTTGTTGAAAAGTATTTTTGAAATTAATTATTTAAAATTGTTATTTATAATTTCAAAATTTATAGATTTTATAATTTGTTTATAAATTATCAATATTGTATCAATATTCATCTCTAGTGAATGTAGGTAACCTGATGATGATAGTGATGTTATCGAAATTATATAGTGAAAAAGATGTACGAATGGCGATAAAATTAATTTATTATTAATAACTTCATTAGTAATATTGATGTATTTAAATTCCCAAAATATGATAAAAATATAACATTAACCCTTTCAATACTGTAGGGACATATTGTCCCAGAGAATTTCTAATAATTACTAAAATAATTTAATTGCTTACAAATGCATTGGAATTTGGGATTTTAGTACTGTACGGTCATAGGCTCGTCAACAAATCCAAACCTGTATGCTTTGTTGCTGTTTGCTGTCTGCTTTTTTTCTTTTCTATAAAATATTTTGCTATAGATATTACATTAATTATTAAAAAATTCGTATTGAAAGTGTTAAATAATTTTGTTAAATTCATATTTTCCATGTAATAGTAAAATTTATTCACTAGTTGAGTTAATATTACTATTAGGAAGGATATAACTCATCGTGTTTTCCATCAGAATAAGGAAATCAGCACAATGAGTGTCATTTGTACTCTAAAATCACAATTTTCAATCTTCAACTTTAATACTTTGGGTCATTTCATCTTCAATTGACAGTGTCGCAAGGCCTACAAACCGTTCTTGAGTCATTGTTGAACGAAGATAAGTTTTTATTAATTTAAGTTTTGAAAAACTTCTTTCGCAACTTGCTATTGTAACAAGTAGCGTTTAAAATATTCTTAAACCAAAAACTTATGCAGAACATTCCCTTATCTAACAACACCATTTCGTAACGAATCCAAGACATGTCCAATGACATTGACGCTTAAGTTCAACATCTTTTTGCCAAAATGCTGATGATCCACTTTTATGCTTATGGGTTCTTCAAATTGACGAATTAACAGACATCAGTAACAAAGCTCAACTTATTGTTTTCATCAGATATATAAGATCAACAATCAATTTTTGTTCTGTTCAAGATTGAATCAAACCACAACAGCCCAAGATGTGTTCCACTTAGTTGACAAGAACATAAAATAAAGAAAGGTTCGATGAATGAATTGTGTCAGCATTTGTACCGATGAAGCTCTCAATGTTAAGAAAAAATAAATGATTCTGTGCTCGTGTTCTAGTAACCAATAATCGTGTCATGGTTGTCCATTGCATGATACACAGAGAAGCTTTGATCGTCAAAGTTTTACCTGAAAAACCTCCAGTTGCTCATGAATCACGTCATCAAAATAGTTAATTTGATTAAAGCCAACGCACTTCGCTATGTCCCTAATTTTTTCTGTCCTGTGCGAGGCAATGGATTTGAACTACCAGGATTTGCTGTTTCATGTGGACGTGCGCTAGCTTTCAAATGGGAAAGTGTTTCCATGCGTGTGTCACCTAAAGATGGAAATCATCTCATTCCTTGAAACTGAAGATCTGGTTTTAGAATTCGATGTTCACAGTGAGTTGTGATGGCTTAAAGTAGCATTTCTGTTTTACTTATTCGAAAAGCTTAACATACTCAAAAAAGTTTTCAAGAACCTAACGAGAATATTGTGACAGCAACTGGAAGACTCAATGAATTCAAGAAAAATCTTGCTTTTTGGAAAAACAAATTTCTGATCAACAACTTTAAACCATTCTCAATGACTGACAAACTCGTCAACAAAGATTTAATTATTGAGTATATAAAACAGACTTTAAACAATCTTCAAAATCTAAGAAGATGTATTTTCCATCTCTAGACGCTGAATAATATGATTGGGTATTGAACCCGCTTGGAAATTGCGAGGCCAAGGGATTATCGACACTAGAAGAAGAACAGCTAATTGATCTAAAAGAGGACTCAATATACAAAACAAGTTTTTTGGAAGTTGAGCTTCCTGAATTCTGGATGTCATTGGAAAATATCAATATCAAGAATTGAGGTTAAAAATGTGAAAGTTTTACTACTGTTTGCAACATCATATTTATGTGAATTAGGATTTTTAGCACTGAACGAAATAAAATCTAAGAAGCTCGAACGACTACTGATGGTTGACCAATAAATGAGAATATGCTTGTCTACAATTGAGGCTAGAATCGAAATATTTTGCAACTGAAATAAATTTAATTATTTTACTTTAGCTTGATAAGCACAAATTACTTTTTAAAATATTGTAACACCTTACAGAAAAACCTTTAAACTTCATGGATCAATCGAGATATTATTCCCAATCTTACTCGATGAGTCAATCTTTGAATTGCTGGCTTTGTGACTTAAAAAATCATAATTAAACAAAAAAAATTAAAAATATTTTGTATTTTTAAATTTCTTGTTTTAAATGATTTTAATTTCAATTTTAAATTTAAATTTAAATTTAAATTAAACTATATAAATTACTTAAATTTTAATACTTATTTAATCTTTATTTTATAATGCATTGTACAAATTTCAGAAAAAATGTTTAATATTCATATGTGCCTGTAGAATTGTTTATTTTTAGTCATATATGTATAAAAGATTTTGGGAATCAAAAAAAAATTATTTTCCACTTTTATATTTAATTTGAAAAAAAAAACTTTTTTAAAATGATTTAAAAAATATTTTTATTTATATATTTCATTTATTTATCATATAGTAAATATATATTATATATTTATACTTCATATATGACTATTTATTTATGTACACCTTATAAAACTTCATCCTCTCCTCCCTATGAAGAATTTCCGTGCCGTATTGTATTTTCAGGATAATTTTCATTTTCATAGATTTAAAAATTTCGAATATATATTTCAATTATAAGGAATAATAGAGAATCAATTGTCCAGACAGATTGATTTTTCTATAATAAATGGAAATAAATTGGAATTAAAATAATTTGAAAATTTCATTAAAAATATTTTCATAACATTTTCACACTCATAAATTATTCTATATTTTATTAAATCAAATGAAAATAAGTGCTGTAAAAGAAAAAGACACGAAATTATAAAAATATTTACAATTTCTATTTATTACTATTTATTAATTACTTATCAATGATTCAGGAATTATCGTGCATCAAACTAGAAATAATATAATTGAAATTGTCAATAATAGTGTCGGTTGTTATATCTGATTTTGAGTGTGCGAAAAACTAAGCATGAATTAGTGCATTAAAACAAATTCAAGTATTTTTAATCAATTTATTTATTGAATGTAAGTAAAAGGAAAGATTAGACAATAATTTTCAAATTTTATGTCAAACAGTTAGATCAAACAAGAAACAAGTAAAAGTCTCTAAATGAAAAAGTATTATTTAAACGGTATCAATTCAATAAGTCAAATAATTCACCCGAAATCAATGTCATAATTAAAACAAACAAAGTTAATAAATGCAATTGATTTTAATTATGATGAAGAACCAAATTTTGAAAGTATTGCTGTTAAAAGATGAAATTTTTGAAAATGGTCTTACAGAATTTTCATCATTTTTATAATTTTTATTCTGCAAATAATGAATGTCATGTCGATAAAAATAATAAATTTGACGATAAAACTGTCGATCCAATATTTTTTTTATCATGAAAATAATTTTACAATATCTGAATCACGATTTTTTCATTATGAAGTATTTTCATTTGTTTTCAGAATATAGATAAATATTTTTTATTTATTTCCGCATTGAATGAATAAATTATTGACCTAGAAACAATAGAAGATAATGAAATTTGAAAATAAAAATATGTCAAAGGTGAAAAGAACTAAACATTGATACTTTAACAACTTATTTGATGATTTATTGTTTAGGGTTTTTAAAATTCTTTATTCTGATTTTAGGAAACAAACATTTTTGAATAAATTCATTTCCAATTAATTGAATGATATTGAATGAAAAAGTTATTCCTACGTGCACCAAAGAGTCAGCCAACTAATGTATTTGTACCCACGACTATTGAAATAGTATTAATCCAAAATTTTATAAACTATTAAATTATTATGTTATTATTTATTTACAGTTACGGAACTGGAAAGAGTGGGATTTTTATAGCATTGAACAACATTCTGGAAAAGTTAAAGCAAGAAAGCCTTATAGATATTTATGATACAGTAAAACTTCTACAGCAACAAAGAGTTGGTTTGGTTCAAACAGTAGACCAATACAAATTCTGCTACCTGTCGATTTTGACGCATTTGATCGATGTAAATCCAGATTTTAAAGCACAATTTTGCGGCTTTAAAGAATATTTAGATATATCAAGTATGTTTTAATGAGTTTACATTTTAACAATTCATTAACTTATCACCGAGTTAATATACGCCAATTGTTAACAATAGGAAAATTCAAACAATTTGGGATTTTGGCATTGTAACAAAGACAAGTAAAACATTTTTATCGACCCATTTAAACAAATAATTTGAATCATATTCGACAAGTCATTACTATGGAAACTAAGAAAATTAATTCGTATGTTTTCAAGGATAATATTGATGATATATTACATTTGTTTAAACTATATCATTTGATATATTTTTTCCAACCGCCTTATCATAAAGGATCATATCTTTTATAAAGTTCTATTTCTAAAATAGGAAGATAAGCCTTCCTAGCCATACTACAGTAATGCCCGAAATCCTAAGATAAGTCATAATGTCGTTATTCTTGATTTTGATCGTTTATTTAGTTTAATTTATTTTTAATTTCTCGTAAAAATAATAAATATAACATTTTAATAAAAAATAGAATTTATCAATTTCTCATAAGGCTTTTTATCTGTTAGTCCAATTTGATTAAATTTGTAATATATGAAAATGTTTTCGTTGACGTATAAATAAATTCAGCAATGTCAACATTAAAAAAACCTACAATTATTTTTATAAAGTAAATCTATTCAATTATTTAATAATAGGAGAAAAATAATAAAAACCTTTATTACTTGAATTGTATAAAAGCTAAATTTTATACAACTTGTTTGTAGAATACTTACAGATATTTAGGGCGATATTTGTAAACAGAAAATAAATTTCTTCTAAAATAAACATGCAAAAATAATCAATTACTTATATGCTTATTTGTTTGTTTTAATTAACGGTTATTGATTTTTAATTTTGATGGTAAACGTTAAGTACACCAAACTTCCTTAGTTAATTTTACATTTTAATCAAATGTAAAATTCAAATTAAAACGAATTTAAATTAATTGTCTCAAACCAGTGAAAATCATGACAAATAACTGGTTTATCCTACAATTGACTTCGGTCAGTTTAATCGGTATATTTAAAGTTGTCGAACCTTCATGAATCATTTGAGTAGAATTGTTGAGGAGACCTAAATGGTAAATAACATAATAAATAAATAAATTACCTGGCGAAGATCGTCATGATAAACGGAACGATCTATGGGAACTCAGAAAAGAAAACGGAAGTAAAAAGAAATTAAAAATGAAAAAGATAAATCAAAGAAAAGAAAACAAACAATAAATTAAAACAAAGGTTATTGTTAAATAAGAAGTACAAATAAAGTTGGAATTTCAAATTCCAGAAAAACAAAATATGGGGAAAAGCCGTATCTTGACAGCTTATCAAAGATAACGGAATTGCCGGGAGAAGGCGGCTTTACAAAAAGGAAAAGGGAATCTGTCAGAGATAAGGCTGACGTAGAGGGGAACACAGAGGGAAATGAAAATGGAAAAACAAAATCTGTCTCTACTACCACAAATAAAACAAACTATATAAAAGGAAATTGGTGAACACAAATTCAGACAAAATTGGGAGACAAACTTGGGAGATAAAATTATTGGAAAAAATTAGACAACGTCGAACGAAACGTTATTGGAGAAACGATTTGTGAAAATGAATTGTAAAGAAAATAATTTTGAAGAATAATTATTGGAGAAGATTTGAGAAAAGAATTAGTTGAAAAATTAAACAAAAAGAAGTTACTTGAGTATTTGAAAAATTGAGGAAGGTCAGAGAAAACAACCAGCTCAAAGTCCCAGTTGATAAACCAATTAGTAATTTGTGATCTTTTAATCCGGTGTTATACGCAAGTGCTATTCCTCACTGAGTGTTGTAATAAGCATTGTATAGTCACCAAGTAGAATTTTGAATTGATTGTCAGTGTAAAGTGAAAGTTTATTTGTGATTATCAATAAAGATTTCTGTTGTCAAACGTTATTTGTGGATCAGCCAAAGACACTCTTGGAGTCAGAGTAAAATATATAACTTTATCACCAACCCAATAACCCAACAGAATGAAGCAATGACAAATTCTTTCTTATTATCACATCTTCAATAGTATAAGCAAATTGATGTGTTCATATGCCTAAATAATCAAATCTTGAATGCTTAGATTTATCACGTACCCAAAATTTAATACATCAGCAACATAATTTAAAATGTAATTTACATTACAAAAGGAACAAAAACAAATACTGTCAATCATTTCAGATTTTTTTATTAAAATATAATTCAAATAAATAACTTAGTAAGCCATTTCTGCAGTGTTTATTAATTGAAATATTTATACCTAAAATAGGATATGTTTACTCCATTACAAATTCATCATTTTATAAATAATTTCGCTTTCAAAACTTTATTTTAAAGTCTTTTTAAAATAGTCGAAGCCAGACTTAATTTCGGATAAACAAAATTTAGCAAATGAGGAAATGAGAAAGATAATTTTTAGAAACACGTAAATTTATTTGGATTTTATTATTGAAAAATTAAAATTTTAAGAATTTTAATTTTGTTTAATTTTTTTTAATTTTTGAAATGTAATAACTGAAAAAAAAGAAACTGGAAAGAAAGATTCAGTTAGAAAAAAAGAGAAAGTGAGAAAAGTTTGTTAAATTTTGTATTGTAATGAACCAGTGGAAATATTTCATTTAAAAAAATTTCCCATTTATTTATTTGAATTATATTTTTATAAATAATTCCTCTATCGACAAAGTTTTCGTTTTGTATCATTGTAAATTCAAAGCGATATTTTCATTTTTTAAACTTTTTACTTTTTAACGAACAAAACAATAATTTGTTTATTGGAGAATTCTAGCGCATTTAGTATAAATATAAAATTTATGTTTGAATAAATGAATGTGAAAAAATTATTATTAAATAAAGATATTATTAAATAAATACACCAACCAACATTGAATTTGTAACAATTTTAATTTATTTAATAAAAACTTAATAAAACAATTAATAAATAGTTATAAACAACCAAAAATACCTTTTGAATTTATATTGTTTTTGAATTGAGTGGAAATTATTAAGTTTTAAAGAAGAATAAACATAATATTGATAAATTTTTATTATTATATAAATTACAATTACATAAAATTTCAAGTATGATGGGCATATTTTTTCGGTTTTTTTCGTACTCAAGTAATAAAAATTATTTAATACATTTTCAAAGTTAATTTTGATGCAGATTAATATATTAGTAAATAAATAATATGCATTATAAACACAGCTGTATTTTATAATTGTTAACAATATATGTAAATATATGCGAAAAATTAACGATGTATTTTATATACCTACGCAGCTTATATGTTAAATTATTACAAGATTAATAATGATCAAATTAGTTTTTCTTTTAAAAATTAATTGAAAAAATAAAATTTTAATAAAAATTACATTAAAATTCTCTGGTAATAATTTATTATATTAGTTTATTTTTTGATTAATATTTTTATATCTATCATTATCAAATTTATCAACATCCCTTTAAATCTACCGTAACTTGACCAGAATTTTATGCTGCGGCATTCAAGTGACATGACAGACATTAACATAACAGTATAGTAAATATAGTAAATGAAAGCATAAATAAAGCAAACATTATTTTTTGTCATAATTTCTAGCAATTATAAATATAAATATATATAGATAAAAATCACTTAAAAAAAGCAGTGCCAAAAATTCGTGAATTTCAAAAAACATCGATATAATTACTGATTTAATTTTTTAATAAATACAATTTCAATTGAAAAGAAATCAGTGGTGAACATTGTAGAAAGTTCTTATTATATATTAGATAACAGTATTATTATTAGATAACAGTAATTTCATATATTATTTGTTCACTATTATTTATTATTTTAGACAAGAAAATAACGACAATTGTCAAAGAATAACAATATATAAACATATCTGTTCAAAATTCTTGGAACCGTGATAAACTTATTTTTAACTATTGATTTCTCTATTCAATATTGTATATTTATGAGTGAAGCACAATTTTCAAAAGTTTTCAAGACAGAAAAGAATTTATTGATATTTTACAAATATTTATATTATTCTGAAGGGATATTTGTATCTTTATATTTATTGATTTTTAAAACAAAAAAGAGAGATTATCAAGAATTAACAATACCAATCTTTCCAATACCTTTTGCTTGAATGGTGTCATTGATCATGTGAAAATAATTCCAATTTTACTCTATTTGAAATGAACTTTTTTACTGGCTGTAAAGATTTACATATTATCTTTAATATAACAATAAATAAATTATTTTGATTTCACAACTGATTTTTTGATAATTGACTGCAAATATTGTATTTTTGTTTTAAGATAACAATAGAAAGCAGAGTGCCAAAAATATTTGTTTTATACATTGTATTCATAATAAACCGATAATACATATAATAAATACAATAAATATGTGCAATTTTTATAACTGTATTTTAACAAGGTAATTTGAGTATGAAATATGAATTTATAACTTTAATAATTTTAATTACTATTAAATATTTTAAAACATTTCATTGTCAATTATATTATTATGCCGATGACTTTTATTATTAATAATGATTATTGTTATTAGTATGATTAGGGTCAGAAATATTTTAGTTAAGATTATTATTATTACTATTATTATTATTTTTTAAAACATTGTAGAATGATTTCATTTACTTTTTAGAAGGTAAAATTTGCAAGTTAGTTTGCCTGAAAAATTCACTTTTATTTTCATCAACTGTTTTTTAATTGTGTAACTATTATTAGAAACAGATTGTCGACAAAAGTTTCCAAAACTCGACCATTTTCACCCGAAGACTTCGGGTTTGATGTGGTAACTTCGGGTCTTCGGGTTTGCCAAAATATTTGCAGATTTAGCTTTTATTTAATTCTGCAGGGATTATAAGTTATTTTTTGCTGGTATTATATTAATTGTTGTTAAAGTTAGCTGGGATAATAATATGAGTTGTCAATTTTGAATTTAATTTTGCAGTTGAACGTTGCGTGAAGGTGAAGTAATGTTATTATGTAATAAATACAAACATTAAAACATGTAAGTAATATAAATATAATCAATAATAAAAGAAACACAACTTAATAATAAGCTTATTGAATAAGTTTTGTTGTTTAATGTTTTATTGTTATTGAATAAATATATTTTGTTTTATATTCATATGTATTTATTATATATTATTAAATCCTCGGATGTAAAAACAATTTCTTCCGGTCTGACTCGTTCCAGAGTTGGTAACATTGCCAAAACTACTTAAACATGAATCAACAATATTTTGCGACACTACAATTAAGAAGTATAGTTTAATCAGAAATTTAGAATGACTCTCTGATTAAGTTATTTTGTTGAATTTGTTATTGTACTTGTTTATGTAATGATAAAACTTTAATTTACTCAAGAACACAAGAAGTTGGATCAATATTTAATCACCGACAAATCAAATAAGTAATTTAAAATAAATAGTCATAATTTAAATTTTTCTTTTTTAAAAAAAATTTTATTTTATGTTTCAATAAATTTACAAAAAAGAGTGAAGAATGTCTACAAAATGAGAAACTAAGATGTTGTTTCGGAATCATCTAACAAACCAGGAAAAAAAGTATGGTTTCTAGTAGATTTCAAAATCTAAGTGTCGCTTTGTCATTAATTAACAACAGAAAATTAATTTTGTTTCCTGTTTTCTTTAAAAAATATTAATAAACTTCAATCAAGTTAGATGACTCAAAATGGCGACTTCTCCAAATATTTCAATTCTTAATCATATGAACTTTGTTGATTTAATGAAAATTAAAAACCATATTTTGCAGTGGTAACAGAAAAATCATTTAAAAAGTCTTTTAAAAAATTAAAATTCAACACAAAAATAAAATATTGCTTTAAAAATATGTTTATAAAATGTTTATAAAATCTTTCAACAACTTGACTTTAATTTAAAAAAGAGAATCAGTACCTAAATCCTGTGTTCTTAGTTTTAAATTTAAGTATGTAAAAATACTTTATAAATAAATCTTTTTCAAAAAAAAATTTATTGAAATTTTACAGGACTTTTCAGATTATATTAGAAGTTCTCTTGATTTATCTTTTTTGGATTAAATAAAAAATAATAGTTCTAAAATCCGGTAAACTATACTTTTGAGACATTGGAGCTTCGCTATTTTATATTAAATTTTATTTTATAATATAAATATATTTTATTATATTTTATTATATAAATTATATAAATTTTATATACTCAAATTATTTTTTTCACAACTATTATTTACATTTAGATTCTATTTACTACTGACCACATTCAACAGTACCGACTGTAGATCATTAAATTACACTTTAATAAAAATAAATGAATTCTATAATATAAAATGCAAACTTACTCAGAGATAGTTACTTTCTTTTAATAATAATGATACATAGAAAATTTATATTATTATAGAAAGGTGAACAAATATCACCAAAAACATGTTTATTGAAAGCAAAGTACACATTTTGAGACATTAAATTAACGGGCTTACAGTAATTTAAATACATTCAAAAATATTAAATTAAAAAAATACACTTATCCCTCGTTTTACACAGTAAATACGTTCCTGAAAAAAACGTGTAATTCAAAAAATCCTATAACGACTATAAATAAGCTTTTATAGACATTTATTGAACACGAAATATGACTTATATACTTAATAAAATATAAAAATATCATTTAAATCATAAAAAACATAAAAATAGTTAAATTTTAGAGTTTGGGAAAAACCGGTCTTTTTGAAAACCGCGGTTTTTGGTACGGTTTTCGGTTCGGTTTTCGGTTTTTAGAAGATTTTGTCTATTTTTTTTAATATATTATTGTATAAATGGAAACTATGCGGTCTAAAGAAATTACGCTTCGGACATTATTTTTCGGACCATAAGACTCACCGTGTTATAAGGCGCAATATCATTGATCGACTGCTTACGGTTTTATTTTCATACATAAGGCACACACATTAAATGACACAAAACTCCGATAAGTCAAACTTTATTCAACTCTATTCAACTCTTTCACAATAACTCTAAACATTGTTTAGTGTTACACATATAAAATACAAAACAATACACTGACTTTTTGATTAATTTTATTCCTCTACCAAAAATACATCGAATTCTTCATCTTTTTTTAGATTATAGAAACTTTTATATTTCGGATTTAGATGTAAAATCGGTTGTAGGTCAGAAAGCCAGAAAGTACAACCATACATTAGGCGCACTGACGATTTTTGAGAAAATAAAAGGATTTTAAGTGCACCTTATTGTCCGCAAAATACGGTATATTTATTCAATGATTCCAATTTATTTGCATTCTATTCCGTAAATAAAGGTAAAAAATGAGAACTTGAAAACTTAAGATAATCTACATTTTACCATAAAACGCTTTCAAAAAAATCAAGACATTCAATGACTTATCTGAGAGGCGAGAGCGAAGACGAGTACAAAAATTGGTTGTGTTTGAAAAAACACACTCCACATCAGTGGACGTTAGTTTAATTGTCAACAATGCATTAAATAATTTCTAAATAAACCAGATGGCATTTGGTTGTATTCGAACAAGCCTATTGGTGTTTTTTTTATTTATTATTTGAAAAATAAAAAATATCCTTCAAAATAAGGTTGTTTAAATAAGTAGCTAAATAAATATAAAGCAAAATTTCAAATCACCTTTTTTTGTTTTAAGTATTTTTACTATTTACGATTTAGTTTTAAAAACTTTTTTTGCTGCATATATATAATATTTATAATATTATATATTTCGATTGCATCCCTATCATCATCAGGATAAGTACATTCACGACGGATGAATAACTATACTATATTGATAATATATAAACAAATTATAAAATCTATAAATTTTAAAAATCTATAAATAACTCAAAACAGTTTTATTGTTAATATTGAAAGAGATTGTTGATAAATGTATGAATAATGCTAAGGATCGTAGAATGAATGAATGTAAATTGACTGATATATCGAATGATGTTGTGAATATGAGTATTGATACTAACAAACAAGATATTCTGCCGTATTCTGAAGGATATAAAGATTTCAAAAGAAAGATTGGTCAACAGTTGGGTACATTGAATTATAGAATGGTTTCAAAATCGTGCAAAGTACGTAGTATGTTTGTTAGTAAATCTCAAACGCCGGTTGGATTGTGTTCGGATCTCGTTTATCAATTCACGTGTAATGGGTGTAATGCCACATACATTGGAGAGACTTCCCGTCATCTCTGTACTCGAGTTCAAGAACACTGTCAACCGAAGAGAGTGTCCAATATTAAGGATCACAATAAAGTCTGTATGAGAAAATTAGGAATGTCTGATTTTAAAATCTTATCAAAAAATTTATAAGCTGCAGATGACATTTTTATAAAAATGTATTTTTTAGTCGTATAAACCGCAGCACGTATTAGATGCACCATTTGCGTTGAAAACACATGATTTTAAAATCAGCAACCCATCATTAAAAAACAAATTTCACCGTGACAATAACCATTTTGTTTTAATCGTTTACATTGTACTGTTTTGAATCCTTGATTAAAATGGATAACGATTCTGAACAAAAACAAAAGAAACAACGAAGATCTTTTAGTTCAGCAAAGAAAAAAGAAGTTATTGAATTAGCTCGTCAGTTAGGAAACATACTGGAGGTTGCAAGACGATATGATATTAATGAAACTGTTATTCGATGATCGATTTGTCGCGAGGTCTCAATGGACTAATAATTTCATGAAACGCAAGAAGATGTTAACCTTTCCACCATTTTGAATGGTTTTTGTGTTGCATTCGGTGAAGACGACGATGTTCTCTAAATTGAAGAAAATGAAATGAATGTGAACGAGTCTGATCCAAACATTGTAGAATTACTAGAAAATTTCACTTTTATTGACAATGAAAAGTGTGATGGTTTTGAGGAGTGTGATGTTGAAAATTGAAATAAATAATCTTATCTTCGATCTGAATTGTTTTTTAGTTGTATAAGCTGCACATTATATTAGCTGCAATTCAGAAATGTTGCCTTAATGTACATATTAGCTGCAGCTTATACTCGGGATTTTACAGATTGTTTTGAGCGTGTGATATGTGAAGCATTATTGATAAGAACTTTTAATTCTAAAATCAATGTGCAGAATGCAGTGAATACGTGTGTGTTGAATGTTTTTAATTAAGCTTTTGTATGTTGATGTATATTAATAATAGTTATGTTAAATAGTTAAAAAAAATAAGTAAAATAAAATTTTTAAATAATTTTAAAAGTTTAAATATAATTGATTATTGAAAATTATTTTTAAAAAAAAATTGTTTGAAATTTGTATTTATAATTTGAAATTTGAAATTTATAGATTTTATAAATTGTTTATATATTTTCAATATAGTATAGTTATTCATCCGTCGTGAATGTAGGTAACCTGATGATGATAGTGATGCTATCGAATGGCGATTTTTATTAATAAAATCTTTACCGTGTATATTTAAGTATTTCTTATATAAATCATTTTAATTTCTATTTAATTTTATACATTATAAGAATTATATATATATTTATATATATACCCAACTCTTTTTTTACACGGTAGAGACGTTCGAATGAAAATCGTGTAAACAAATCGTGTAAAGAAAGACATGTTAACCATAGTAAAATTTAGGATGTGGTCTATAATTATAGAAAACCGTGTAAAATAGAAAAAGGAATAATTAGTTGTTCTAAAAAACCGTGCAAAAAAATAGTAAATCTTGAAACCATATTATATAAGTTTTATAAAATTTAATCCATACATGTTTTTATTAAAAATAGATAATAATAGTAATTTTAGTCCATAAGTAAAAAACAAATAAAATTTTAGTTCATAAATACATATAAATTAAATTCAAATTTGAAATATAAGTCTTATTAAGCAACTAATATTTATTATCACTACTTTATAATAAGCGTGCACGTTTATTATAGACTGGCTAAAATTGCTTTACTCACTTAGGTCTACCAAATCTGATATTGGTTTTTTTATGATAAAATCTGTTATAAGCTGTTGGGTTTTCGCTTTTTTAACTACCTTATAAAGTTCTTGATAGCCAGTCATACAAACCTGTAAATTCCGTTAAAATTTTAATGCACGTTCTACGTTAGGATCATGAGTGAGAAAAAATTGTTCCATACTGGTACCAAATTTTAAGCCATCGCGAATTAAATCAGAAGTTAGTTGATGCATTTCACCTTCACCTTCGTCTTCGTCACTATGGTTCTCATTAATACCATTAACTGTTATAGCTTGAATCAAGTCCTCATCATCTAAAGGTTTTTCAAGCATTAACTCCTCTATATCCGAAACTTGCATATTTTCAAAGCCCTCACCACCAATTCCGTGTGAAAGCGTTACAATTTCAGAACACACAACTGCATTTTGTATTACAGATTTACTAATTTTAACACATTCTGCCATATTTTCTTGCAACAAGCATTTAAGGTTGAAGTCCGCAGTTGTTTTAATGCAAAAGAAGCATGTGTAATACAATCCATAATCGTATAACTTTTCCATGCTTCGACAACCGTCAAATTTCTGTCTTCGATTGAATCCAAAATATATTCAAATGCTTGTTTTATGTAATAAACTTTAAAGGTTGCTATTATACCCTTATCCAATGGTTGGATCAAAGAAGTGATGTTTGGCGGCTAAAATACCAACTCAATATTTGGATGGTGTAGTACAGAATGGCTGGGTGCATTATCGACGAGTAAGAGTACTTTGAATTGAAGACCATTTTGTTCCATATATTTTTGAACTTCAGGAACGAAGCTTTCTTGGAACCATTTTGTAAAGAATTCTCCTGTCATCCAAGCCTTTCTATTAGCCATCCAATGGACTGGAAGCTGTTCAATATTCTTGCCTTTCAAAGCTCGTGACATTATTGACCTGTTGATTAACAGTGGCTTTAAAATTTTATCTCCAGATGCGTTACTACACAATAAAAACGTTACTCGATCCTTAGCGGCTTTGAAACCACCAGCAGATTTTTCTGATTTAGCAATGTAGGTCCTGGAGGGCATTTTTTTCCAGAATAATCCCATCTCATCGGCATTAAATACCTGGTCTGGCGTATAGCCACCGTGTTCAATTATTTTTATGAATTTTTCTGGAAAACTCTTTGCAGCATTTTCATCTGCTGATGCTACTTCTCCTTTTATTTTTACATTATGAAATGATTGCCTTTTTAGGAATCCTGTCGGCCATCCTTCACTTGCATTAAATGTCATTGTCTTCATTGCATTGACACTTGTTGGTGGCTCCGATTCCCGAAGTCGTTTGTATATTCTAAGGGCCTTTTCCTTTATAATTTTACTGATCGTCGAATGGAATCCTCACTTTTTTTATGGTTCTGATAGTCGCTTCACTTAAACTAAAATCTTTGCCAATGGCGTAGCAATAGGTTGTGCAGGTTGTGCACGGCACAAGGGCCCAGGACGAAAAATTAGTAAAATTTATACGTTCGAGCATTATAAATTCCCCGATTGTCATCAAACCAAGCATCGCTTTGGCGTTTGTTTTGTTTTTATTAAGACAGCAACCACAGTTTGGACGGTTTATACATTTAATATTATTAGGAATCTATATTGGATATAGTTGTAAACCACATATGTCACACCCATTCATCTATTAAATTATTTGCTTTACTTGACGTTGGTTTTTTTTATGTGATGAGGACTTGTTTATTAACTTCGTTCGACAAATATTTTGTGCGTCCCAAAATCTGCACAAGGGCCCCAGAAATCCTTGGTACGCCACTGATCTTTGCCAACAGATGTGGGCCCTATACCTCTCTCAAGACTGTCTAAGATTTTTATTTTAGTTTCCAAAGAAATCGCTTGTCGCTTCTTATTATTTTTCGTTGGTATAGGCATCTTATTAATCGGCTATAATAAAAATTAAAATAAAAACACTTAATAAAAAATTTTTAAATCTAAAAAAAATAACATTACCAGTTTATTAAAATTTCCTTATGTAAGTAAAACTTCTTAAAAATAATAATTTTTGCAGGAAATTACCAGTTTATTAAAATTTCCTTTAGTAAAATAAAATAATAACTAAAAAATTTAAAATTTAAAAAAAATAACATTACCAGTTTTTTTAAAACTTCCTTATGTAAGTAAAATTTTCTAAAAAAATATTTTTCAAAATAACAATAAAAACAAAATTAAAACATAAAATTTTTGCACTATCTGAACACAACAATAAAATTTAAATAAAAAAAAAGAAAATGCGAATTCAGTTTCTTGATTACATATGTATATATATATTATTATTTAATTGTAAATATAATTGTAACTTTAAAGAATAATTAATCTGAATTCGGAGGTGATTTTCAATATTTTAAAATGTGTCAAGAACAATAAAAATTTTCTTTCAATTTGATACATCTAAACAAAGTGTATTTGTATTAAAAATCGATAAAAATAAAAAAAACTTTTATAGAAAGCAAAATTACTGATGAAAAGCCTCAATATTAATTTCATTATGCCATTTATTAAGTATATAAAAAGTGGTTGTTTCAGGCTCAATCTTTAAGTTGAAATGATTTCAAGGTACATATGACAATGAATTTTTAGTAATAATAGAAACCTATACTTAATATAATTTTTTTCGCGGAAAGGGAAAATTTTATAAGAAAAAATTATTAAAGTTTAATATTAATTTTTAAATTTACCTTATGTTAAAAATTCAAAATATTTAATTTTGTATTTTGTGTTTCCAAATTTGACATTTGCATCGATACTCGAGTGGACATAGATTCCAATTAAAGTATTCGTAATATTGTCTGAAATTCCTCTATACTTATTTGGGCAAAATGTCTAATTTTATATAATATCAAGGAAAATTGTATTTAAAATAGTAGATTTTAAATTAATAATATTTTTTATTTTTAAAAAACCCGATAATTTAAATGATTAATAAATCTTCATTTAATAATAAAACTTTAGTTTCTCACTATTTGTACCGTATTTAAACAAGTGTAAATGTTATAAAGAAAATAAATAATAAAATTTTTACTATTATAGCAATATTTATTATTAAAATATTTTATTTTCTTTTTCAATATTATCGAAATAAATTTGCTTATAATTGACAATATAAAAATGCCAATTAATAGACTTTCGGCACTGTTTTTTTCATGTGTTGTTGTAAATTATTTAATTTTACATAACATATAAGATATAATGAAATATTTTGGAATAAAATTGGAAAGCTCTATATTAGTATCTAGAAAAACATGAAAACAATTCAAACAACAAAACACCGCGAGATATTAGCAATCGTTTATTTTAACAAGTTAAAACTGTGAAATTGTGATTTTAATTATAGTGAAAATCCTGTTTTATTTCTTCCAACTTAATGTTTATTTCATATTATGTAACATCCTCATTTTCATGAAAATGAATATATATATATATATATATATATATATATATATATATATATATATATATATATATATATATATATATATATATATATATATATATATATATATATATATATATATGTTGCTGATTTGTATTGAATAATAATAAACGCGCCTTATTTAACCTGGTAATTCCCAATATCATTTAAATTTAGTTCTTAATTTGACAGTAGAATGTAAATTCTTACATAAATTTTTACAAATAAAACTTTTAAAATTAACCTAAACAATTTTTAATATTTAAATGAAAAAGTGAGAATAGATTTATGAATGAAACGTTGTCTCCTCTCTCGTGTTTCAGGAAATCATCAAAATGATAAATAGCAATTCAATCTCTTGCTTCACCTAAAAACATTTCAGAATTTTATTATTCAAATGTATAAAAAGATCTGTGTCACGATTTTCACGAAGTTTCCGTAAAATGTTAAAATTTTTTTTTGCATTTTTTTCTACAATTATTACAAAAAAATTATGTAAGAACTACTTTTCTCTCTGTCCTAAAATAGATGATATCTTAAAGTAAATACTTTCTGGGTTGAATGTTTTATCAATTTCATAATATAACATTATTATATTTAAACTTTACAGTTATTGTATTTATTAAAAAGCTTGACTATAAATCTGTAAATATATCGATGTTTTTGAAATATATTTACTGATTCTTAGTCAAACTTTATAATAAATACAATGCCAATTGAAAAGAAATCAGTGGTGAAATTTGAAAATAACAATTACATATACAATAACAATAATTATTGCTCTGTAAATAATAGCTAAATTAACATATTATTTTCTTATTTTTGTATTTTAAAAATGAATTAATTAAATTCATATTAACATAATAATAATAAAGGAATATTTAATGTTTAAAGGAATCAGTTTAAAAATGTTATTTGGTTAAAAAATTACATTATTTATTTTAAAATACTTTTAGGATCAGGTAAAGAATATCCCCCTGGGGGGATATTCTTTCTAATAAAATTTTTATATAATAAATAAAAATAATCTATATATTTAATGATTTCCTTAATGATTTCTTATGATGAAGAAATACAGCCATTATTTCAAATGAGCTCGATTGAATTGATTCATTATGCACAACTAAAGAGGCTAATAGCTAGTAAAATGCCTTGTGACTATTGTTGTGTCAATATGGTGCTCACAAGGTATCAGACGATCGATGGTTTTGTCTGGAAATGCCAGAATAAACCATGCTCAAAATACAAAACCAATAAAAGCATCAGAGAAGGTTCTTTTTTCTATAATTCTAAATTGTCAGTGGCTAGCATAATGAGAATAGTTTATTATTGGGCAAATGAACTTTCAATCAAGAATATTGTTAATATTACTGGAATATCTAAACCTTCAATTATAAAGATTACACGTGAATTACGCGAAATAATTAGCACTTATTTAGATGCTAATCCAATAATATTAGGAGGAAACGGAATAGTTTGTCAAATAGATGAATCTTTATTCGTTCATAAGGTTAAAGCTCACAGGGGTCGAGCTCCACAAGAACAGGTATGGGTATTTGGAATTGTAGATACGAGTTCTATACCCTCGAAAGGGTACATGCAAATAGTGGATGATAGATCTGCCAATACCTTATTGCCTATTATTAGCTCAATATGCCTCCCCGGAACTATCATTCATTCAGATGAATGGAGAGCATACAATTCCATATCTTCTTCACTAGGATTTGAACATTTAACAGTAAACCATTCTGTAGAATTCATTAATCGTTCCAATTTGTGTCATACTCAAAACATTGAGTCATATTGGAACAAGCAGAAGTATCGAATCAAAAAAATGAAAGGCATTTCAAAAAACGATCTGAAAAAATACTTGTGCGAATTTATGTGGAGAGATCATATTTCTATTAATCCTTACTTCGGAATAATCTCTCTGATAAAGAATAAATTTATTTTTTAATTATTTTATTTTAAAAAAGTATTATTATTTTTCTGGGGGGATATTATTTACAACAATTTTTCTGGGGGGATATTATTTACCTGATCCTACTTTTATACTTTTATAATACTTTTTTAAAACTGTGAAAATGTGATTTTAATTATGTTGTTATTCTAAAGATTTATAGAAAGTTAAATTATAATTATAATTTTATATTTTAAAATTTAATAATATTTTAGTTAATTTTAATTTTTTAATTATAACGATTTTCAACTACAATTTCTTGGATTTGGGTACATTTGATCTTATTCATTTTTGCATTATAATATGTAAAAATAAAATTTTCACTCAAAATATAATTTTATGTTAATTATGTAAAATATAGTTTGAAATGACTCAATGAAATTTAATTCATTTTGTTGAGGATACTTAAAAAATAAATAATATTATAAATAATTAGAATAATTTGGGGGGGGGGAAGACCGATAGGGTGAGAAAGGAATAAAAAAACAAAATAAATATAGCTGAGAAAGGCAACTTATAATTAAAAAAGAATTCCAAAATTGGAAAACAAAAACAAAACATGAAAACAAAATCAGCATCTCTGAACTTTCAGAGGTAACATGGAAAATAGAAAAAAATATGGAAAATGCCAGAAGTAGAAATGAAAAAAATGACAAACTATATCGAATGCCGGACTCTCAGTGATAACACAGGAGCTGTACAAATTATGGAGAGACAAGAATGAGAAAAATGATTTATCACAAGTGTCGGACAAGTGCGGATTATAAAAGCAAAGAAAATAGTGGTCGAAATTATTTAAATTTATTTATTAATATTTATTAAAGTTATTAAATTATTTGAAAAAAACGTGTGTAAGTAATTCGAATAATAATATTTAAAAAAAAGTATTTTGTGTTTATTTCTTTAGTAAAGCATTTGAAATTTTTAATTAGTTTTTATATAATTTTGAATACGATTGATATAGGCATTAAATAAGACTTATAAAATTTTACCTTTACAATAAAAGGAGACCCGGGAGAAAACAGGCTACATATATAAACCATTTTAATTCAAAATAGATTGAAGTTTCCCCTAAGAAAATTGTTGCGTTGTCAATAGAAAATGAATTTTATAAATTATTCAAAAATCGTAAAAAGTTTATCCAAGTTACATCATGAATAAAATGAATTTATATTTTGATAGAATTAAGATTAGAATTGTCAAATTTTTGCTTTTCAAGTTGAAATTTTCTTGAAATATTTTATTATTCAAATATAATAAATTCAAGATATAATCTCTGTTTATTATATATTAAAATTGAGTTAATTATTTATTTCAACGAACTTCAATAAAAATAAAATATTTAAGTAAAATTATGTGAAAAATGAAATATTTTCATATAAATTCATTAACAAATATATGAATGAGACAAATTGAATATTATTTGAAAAATCCAATCATTGGCAGATCCGCATATTAAATGGTATATATTAAATTATAAATTAATTTTAGCGAAGAATGGAGAATTCAAAAGGAGAAACAATTCAAAAGTAAGTGATGATTTATGATTAGTGTCAAAATTAATTCTCAAAGTTTTGTGAGAAATATAACAAATTTCAAATAATTTATAAATTTTATTGATTTATTAAAATTGTTTTATTAATGAACTATTATACAAAAATGAGATCTTTAATTATTTTACCTTTTTAAATTTATTTCCTTTCATTACAAAACGTTATATTATTAGTAAAAATTCATCATTTCTTTGGTTCTTTTTGATCTGTTTTTTATATTATATTTTTATTATATATTTTTTATTATACTCAACACAAATTTTTGACTTTGTCTTTATCAAGTCAAGTGTTAATAAGGATAAACCGAAAATTTGTATTGACTATAATAAAAAATATCCTTTGTCAAAATGAAAATAAATAAAATTGTATTATTAATTATAATATTAAAGTCAAACAATATTTATTTTCATAAAACTTGAGATTTAGCAATAATTGGATATATTCTGTTGGCACATCTTTAATTGGAAATATTTTATAAGAGGTATACCAATCGAAAATTATTAACTTACAAGTAAATTACATTGTTGACCAGAAAAATGAATTTCATAATACAACAATATTGAAACTTTATTTAAGTTACAAACTTTCAAAACGTATTTTCATAATCATTTCACAATTTTGTACTCTCTACAGAACTGGTAATGATTCCATAATAAAGGACATTTAATAAAGGTTGCGAATTGTATTGCAATTTTATGCAACTTTAATTTGCAGTGTTTATTAATATTTTTGAAATTTATGATTTTTTTAATTTTTCTGTCAAAATGGCAATCTTAGTAAATTTTAAAAAAGTTATTTTAATAATTTTCATAACATAAATTAACGTTCCTGATACTTAAATTTGTTTTCGATCTCAAAGATTTTTATTAATCATATTACAACAAATATATTAATCAAAATAATTAATTGATTTAATACTTTATTTTTCAACCCCTCGAAAGTGAACATTATTTTCATTCACTTAATTTATTAACAAATACACATTTACATTGATTATTTCTGAAATTTATTAATTAATCTCTATTAATATAGTTAATTAATTTAAAATTAGTTTTTGCAACGTTTTTATGTTTCTCTATTATGTTTCCCAACAGTGCTTTAATTTACCTTTATTAAATTAAATAATTATTTGAAAGAATTCAAACCCTTTAAATTATTATTATAATTACAGGTTTATTCATATATATATATATATATATATATATATATATATATATATATATATATGATTTTCGTCGGTCGTTGTTTTCATTGTTTAAATTAATCATTATCCCACAATTATATTACACGACTAATTTGTATTATTATTTTTATTTACTAAAACGTAATTCAACCTAAATCTTTTAAAATACCCACGATGGAAAACAACGACAATGAAACCAGGAGGCGTAAAACCAGAACGACACTTACTGTAAAAGACCTTGAAACGATTTATGCGATGCGTAAAGATGGCGATTCTTTCGTAAAAATCGCTCGGAATTTTAATCTATCAATTATAACTGTTCAGAAACGATTTATGGAGATTAAAAGGTGTAAGGTTGAGGATATTAACTTATCGCCTTTGATTAAGAAGAAGGGCAGGGCCGTTTTAAGTGATTGTAACATACTTTTGTAGTTGCAGAGAATTATCCTAGACGACCCACTTTTAACGCAAAGTGTAATGAAGAAATAATTGGAAGAAAATAATATTAAAGCATCTCAACCAACAATCTCGCGGAAATTAAAAGATGTTGAGATAACAAAGAAAAGATTAAACAATGTATATGAAAATGTGGCTGATCTGCAAATAATTAATGAACGAAAGTTTTTTTCGATAAAATATAGAAATACTCCAAATTCTAAATTATTGTATCTCGACGAAAAAGGATTTAATCTTCACACGATGATGAATTACGGATATTCACCGAAGAATACCCCGGTAAATGTTCCTGCGAAACCAAGAGGAATGAATGTAAGCTTCATGATTTTGAATTTTCTAATGAACGTATATTAACATATAAATTAATAGACGGGGCTTATAATGCGAGTAGTTTTCAGGTGGAAGAAGGTATTGATTTTAGAAATTAAATTGTCTTGATGGATTATGTAAGATTTCACAAATCTACTTCTATAAGAGATTTTTTTAGTTCAAAAAACATTGCTTTTGATTTTATACCTCCTACCCGCCCGCATTAAATCCAATTGAAGAATGTTTAGTGTTCTCAAAGCAAGATATTTTAATAAAAGACCACTACCACAGACGAATTCGGATATTAAACAGTTCGCTGCGGAAAGTTTGGGTGAAATGAATGAAGATATTAGTCTTGACATGAATGTGTTGTACGTACATATGCGGGAGTTCATGGAGTTGGCCTACACCTGTGGATTTTTTTGAATAAAAGTTTGGAGTGTTGAAAACTTGGTATAAAAATGTGGCATCTGGATATTCGAAATTTTAAAGGTTTTGTTCGTATTTCTTATTTCTTGATTATTTAATATACTTGTATAAAATTATTTATAGTTGAACAAGCATTGAAAAAACCTAGAAAATATATTTGATCGGTACAATGCAACATTAGTCGTGTAATATAATATGGGATAATGCTTAATTTAAACAACGAAAACAACGACCGACGAACAACATATATATATATATATATATGAATAAACCTGTATGAATAAACAAAATGGATATTAATATTTCATTCAATTTAATTTTAAATAAATATAATTAATAATATACATATCTGAAAACTTATTTTGATAAATTAATGATTCTCTTCTTTAAAATCTTTTGACGTTATATCGCATAAAGATCAAAGGAAACATTTAGAGTTTGTTTAAATAGAAACTAAATATGCTTTATTAAATTAAATAAACACAAGAGAAGCGCATCAATTTACAATTGTTAGTAGTTATTATTATTTTTTATTTAAATTATTATAATTGAATAATTAATTATTAAAAGAAATACTAAATGTCGAATGAGAAAAATAGATGTGTTTTGGAAAATTTTGTTATTTGGTAAAAAGTGAGTGATAATTATTTTCAAAAGAATTATAACTTCATTTAAAAATGTTAATAAGTGAAAGACTAATTCTAAAGTTTATATATTGGATTAAATGCATACAAATATTATAAAATTGCAAATCAAATATAATATCTGTTTCCTAGTTTAATCACTGGTTTTATTATTAATTTTGAATGATAATTCAGGATCAGATCAATCCATGCTCATTGTTTTCTGATCGTTTCCCTTCCGTATCTTTGAACCAATATTCAACGCATTTTGAATGATACTAATACCAATATTAATAAATATTCTTTCATTTTCAGCAACTATGTAATTTATTAATAACAATTTCAATTGATCTTACTTTACTTACTTACTTTAACTTTACTAACTTTAAATTACTATTCATAATCAAATGTTGTTTTTTCCTTTCTTGGAACGAAATAAATTTTACTGTGACATCGACCCCAACAGAAATATCCTGAAAATACAGTACACCTATCCCCCGATTTACACGGTACTTGTTTTACACGTTTTCGCTTTTACACGGTTTTCCAAATACTGTTACATTACATTGCAAAACCAGGAGATCTCCCCGATTGGTCGACATTATGTTAATATAAAAAACGCAATGGGGAAATTTTAAAACATCAAAATAATAAGACAGTTTAAGACAGTCAGCCAATTCCTTTCAGATTTAACGTCTTCGCTAACTTTGACTGAAGGATGATGACTTTATTATAAGTAATATTATAACTAGGTATTTAGACTGTAGAACAACATAGCGTATTCTGTTTCTTGTAGTCAATAACTTTTTCAAATACCCTTGCGATTAAAATTGCTGTCAATTATAAATTAAAAATTAGTAAAATACTTAATTATTCTGTTGGTGTTTAATCGGTTTTCTGTTTGATATTTCACTTATTTTCATTATTAATATAAACAAAAAACTTAATTTTCCTTTCTTACACAAATTACCAAAATTAGTAACTTTACACTTTGATATTTTCACAAATATATTTTATAAATTCCTAATTTAATTTCCTTTTTTGTGAGATATTAACTATATTTTGTTGATAATACTATTTGGAAATGCGATATTTCTCTCACCTTTTATTACAAGACCGAACTTACAGTTTATTCTGTTATTAATTTATTTCTATTGACAATTTATAATTTTTTTAATAAATTTCTTTTAAGCACCCTGTTAAGTGATTTCATCAGCAAACTTTAATTGTGCACTTCCATTAGCAATGAGACGTTAAATACAGTTAATTACATCTTATTTTTGCAATTTCATTAATTTCACTAGACATTTCAATTTGTCCGCAATATACACTAATATCCATACTTTAAATAATTTTTCAATACATTTTTGGTTTCAATAAATTTTTTTTGGTAGCAGTTAAAAATTGGGGTTAATTAATTAATTAAATATAATTTTATTTTTATATATTAAATTAACTGATTAATTAATTTAAAATACAATTATAGTTTTACATGTAAAATTAAATTAAATAAAAATACTTTCTTAATAAAAACAAATTTTATTGTATACCAAATAACAAATATAATTAAAGTAATATATTGGCTCCTGTTTATTATTTGCTTTGTAGTAAAATAAACAATAGTTCATTTTTAATAATTTAATTTTCTTTAACCAGTCATATTTCTTTTTTTGGATTTTTCAATATTAAAACAATTTATCTATTTTTAACCGAATATTTGTAATTTTTATTTGTAATTATAATTTCTACAATGCGTCTGGGTATTAATTTCTATTCCCACAAGTTTGTCAATGATTGCAAGCGTTTTTGAGGATTCCGTTAGACAATTGAGCTTCACATACTAGAGTCACCTGTCTGTATGTGTGGATCAACTATCTTTCATAACAATAAACTTATTGTGATTTTCCTAGCTTGATTATCAGGACTCTTGTCGCCTCTTTTCTCTCAATAGTAGGTACTTATCCATTCACGTAATTAAACTGTGATTTCTTTTGTTTGGTTATTATTATTTGTTTGCAACTTGTTAGACATCGTTGTTGTATTACTGTTGTTGTGAAGCTTATATAGAGCTAAAGAATTCCTAGCATGTTCGGGTGACGGTTAAAGAAAAGTTACCACGTTACTTATCTCAGGTTGCAGAACATTTATTGATTATATCATAGGTGATCGTGAAATGCAGAAGTTTCGCTGACTAATTACAACTACGTAGCATTTGCACTTTCACTGTCTCAGAAACCTATCAACGATATGAATTCTACTACTATTGTTCTATCATTTATTTTGTTGGTTATAATGTTCGCATTTTTATCTATTGTATCCTTAGCGCGTTGTTACTTTTATTATCAATGTAGTACCGTAAAGTTCTGAATATAATACCCGGGTACTCTAATTGGAAAATGGCAATATTCTGAAAAAATAATAAATCCAATTAGTATACCCGGGTACTCAAATTGGTTATTTATACTCAAATACACTATTGGGAACGTAACATATATATATTTAAGAACAGTTTGAAGTCGGATATTCAGTTTTTCAAAACATATTTCTTTTCCAAGCTCTCCAACTCCGCAACACTCAAATGACCGTTCAATTATTTCTGATGAAATTTGTTTCAAAGCTGAAGATGTAAAATTAACAATATCTTAATAGGTCGGTTTATTCCTGTATCCTTTTTTTGTAAATTCCTCTTTAACATTTAAAAGACAATAATTCCAAGCTGCTTTCATAAATTGTTTAAATGGATAGTTAATTGAAACATCCAATGGCTGTAAAAGGACGTAATTTTTGGAGGTATTATAATTGGCTCTGCATTGCATAGCTTCTTTAGTTTTTTTGTGACTTCATC